>JARHVA010005379.1:600000-712500 GCA_037957365.1 Torreya grandis | reverse complement strand
AGTCTTTCATAGACATGACATCCCTCACCTCTAAAAAAATCTTGAAAACTTATTCCTATAGATATATCTAATTTTGTACCTATAATAATAGGTATATCATGAAGCAAGTAAGCAACCTATCTCAACTATTACCCATATGTGTAAAAACTATTACCCACATGTTTCCATACTGATATTATTTCATCTATCAACCTACCCTTTGAACACTTGTTATGTCTATAAAACCCTATTAACTATTCTTGTAGAACTTCCACCCTTTTTATCCTATGTAGACTCATATTTATGTAAAATTGCTACACTCCCTAACCCATTCTAAATCCTAACCCAACCCATTTCAAACCAACTCTCCCCAACCCATTTCAACCCAACTCTCCCCAACTTATCTCAATTCTACCCACCCCAACCTATCTCTATCCTAACTTATCCCACCTCACAACTCTTCTACCCCAACTTGTAACTCCTATCTTACACCTATCAACTATTGATAGATCTCTCAAACTATCAATAGTCCCCTTGGGGCCATTTACCCCCAAGGTCAACCATTACTGGTTGGGTCAATCATCTATGGTCACTTTTAGGTGACCACTGATGGTGAGCCTCAACCCACTAACCTCCTCTAAAAACCTTAACTCCCTCTTTACCACCTAAAACCTAATCTCTACACCCTTACACATTCCTACTTACCATTATACAAATCATATACCCCACAAAATATATAATCTTCAACACTACAATAGAAATAGCAAAACCCAAGCACTACATCTACAAACCCATAATTCCCTAATTTCACATACATAGTTATATTTTTACCATTTAAATCATACATTATAATTTAATTTTGTGGTTGGTGGCATTACCTCAATCCATGCCCAACCACTTATCCATGAGCATCTCTATCATCCATCTCAACCCCACCATCACTCTCACACACCACACTCTTCTCGACAACTCACTGCACTTCCACCCACTCACTAGCAATGTTTGTACAAATACTCAAAATGGACAAAGCACAAGTTCACAAGTTTTCAAAGTCATAAATGAGGAAAAAATGGGCCTATTTGACCATTTTACTATTGATTAAGGGTTTCCACCCAACCATTGATGGTTGACCCTAACCATCAATGGTTATATAACCCTCAATAATTTACCCTAACCATCGATGGTTACCTAACCATCCTCAGTTCTCCCTAACCATCAATGGTTAGGGTGTTTTTTTTCCCCCTCTAAACCTACACTTTTGTTATTTCACCTAGAACTATTAATGTATCTAAATGAGCTCATCCAATTCTTTCCACCCTTTCACCTATCTAGGAGTTCCCTTCTCCCCACCAACTAAGAACTACATTAGGATTATAGTCCATGTTCAATCCCCTATCGATAGAACTATGTAGGTAGTTTCCTCTTACCTAGAACATTAGGAGTTAGCTCAATCATTCCCTACCCAACCAACCACCTGACCCATTTACCTTCATCCACTTTGATGTTGGTATCAACCTCTTCACATACCTTGTGACTAATTTTACCATGATGGACTTTTTGCCCTATGCACCACCTCATGCATGCCCAACTCATTATCTTTTCCTTAGGATCACTTCCTACCCTATATGCCTAAGTAAACACTAACCTTCTCTAGGAAACTTGATAAGTGTGACCCGATCAGCTATGACCAATGCTGGGGACAAGTTACCCTATCCCTTATCCTAGGTCTTAACCTTATTTTTTCCAATATGGCAATGTTAGTCTTTTCACACTCTTAACTCTTACACTCATTCACATTATCCATGTGTCTGCATCACCCACCTTATGACCTCCATTTTATTTCTTATCAAACCATGACCTAATTTTGGTGTTACCTCATCAACTCTTAGTTTGAGAGGGAATACCCTCCTCTCATACTTAAGGTAACTAAACCTTGACCGTCAACACTCCATTTTTTTTCTATGGTTTATTGATCTAAAGCTACATAATAAAAAGGGGTAAAATATAAACACTCAAAATGTCCCCTTGATTAGTTTCAATATCGCAATACCCTCAACTAATTCTTGACCTAATTTATTCACCTAGCTATCCCAACCCCCTTTACACTTGTCAACTGTACCTAGTCATTCTTTAAGCATTTTTGGCAAACATCACCCTTTGGCCCATTTCTAGCCATTTTTTAACTGGGGATCAATTATCGATGATTGGCCTAACTATCGACGGTTAGGCCCCCAATCCTACAAAATAAAAAACACATCCAACTATAGGATGAGCTTGCATAGGAAAAATGAAGACACCTCATAGTTTTCCTTCTTTTGAATTGATATCTTTATCCTGACCCAACTTAGAAACTTTCTCTCTCCTTACTTAGCAGTATTGTGTTATAAATATAGGGCTCTTGAAAATTTGCATCTAGGCTCCTTTAGTTTCTTTTTGCAGGCATTTAGCATCCTAAAACATTATCCACATGACTTTTGAAGGTTGGAGTACTATTATGTTGCCCAATTTCATTTAGTTAGTCATTAGTTTCTACTTTGCATCATTCAAGTATGTTATTTATTTTCTTGTATAATCATTTATGTTCTTTTCCATTTATCATCCTTTATTTCTATTTCTAAAACATTTTTATCATTAGGAGAGTGGACTGATAGCCATCCAAGGGAGATTTTGCTTCTTGGATCTAGCATTATTACACAGTCCACCCTTCATACTCATCTAAAAAACAAGTTGGTTTAGTGTGGTCTTATTTTAGGTAGTCCTTCCTAACCAAAAAGGACCTCTCATTTCATTTGGACATTAATGAGCATAATGTTTACTAGGTACACACCCCTCATCTTTTCTTTTTCTGTTTTTTTCCTAAAAGCAAAAAAAAATAATAGAATTAGAAATAGTAAGAAATATTTTATACTAGGCTAAATATTGCCCATGTAGTGGGATTAGTAAGTAGGTACATGATTAATCTAGGCTATGAGCACTAGCAAGCAGTGAAGTGGATTCTTCAATATTTGATAGGAACCATGGGTATAGAATTATGTTTTGGTAGATTAGACACCACTTTTCATGGTTATGTGGACTCAAATATGGTAAGGGATGTTGATAGTAGGAGTAGTAAAATAGGTTATGTATTTACTATCAAGAATATAGTAGTTAGTTGGATTTATTAGATATAAAATACTATAGCTTTATCAACCATAGAGGCTGAGTATGTTACTACTACAAAGGCTATCAAGGAGATGATTTGGTTACAATAGTTACTAAATGAGTTGGGGTATAATCAAGAAGCTTAAGGAATACACATTGATAGTCATAGTGTTATACATTTAGCCAAGAACTTTGATTTCCACTCGGGGATGAAGCACATACAATTACAATGTCATTTCATTAGAACAACTTTGGAAGAAAACATGGTGAAGCTAGATAAGATACATACAAGCCAAAATCCTATGGATATGTTGACTAAGGTAGTCACATTGGATAAGTTGAGGTTATGTTCAACTTTGATTAGTTTATGTGAAGATCATGGAGGTGTGTTAAATTTTTCTCAAGGGGAAATTAACTCCAAGTGGGAGATTGTTAAATATGGACTCCATTTCACCCCTAAGGTTAAAATAAAGTTAATGAGGCAATTTTAACATGTATTTATTTAATTTTACAAATGTGGGTTGAATTTTTTAGTGTGATAATCACTTCCCACATTGTGGCATGATTTATGGAGAAATAAGTGTGATTGAATGAGGTTGACAGAAATCAAGGGATTATATTTTATCCAGTTGGTTAAAACCTCCCTTATTTTGTGTCATTTTGGTGGGGATATGGCTTATCACCAAGATATGCCATTTTTTTTAAAGAGTATAAATAGGGGTGAGGGGAAACACATTTTAATTATGTTTTACATCTTATTTTGATCTTTGATTTCTCTATGTGGTTAGTGTGATCAGTTTTGAGTTGTAGCTTTACATCTCAAAAAAATTGGTGTGAATTCGGGTTGGAGAAAATTATCTCATTGAGAGTTTCTTAATTTAGAGTTATTTTTACTTTGGTTTTTAATATTATTGAGATCCTCTTGGTGGATTTATCCCACATTAGGTGAACCACATTATGTCAAGTGTTATGTGTGTATTTGCTTAGATCTAAATTTTTCTTCCACATGTCTCTATTATTGTAATTCTGAGGAATGATTTCCATGTTGCATATTATTGTATAATTAATTAATTTTAATCACTTATTCCTAGAAACATTATGTTTTATTTAAATTTTAATTTTTTATAGTAATTAGGAGTCTTATAAGATATTTTTGTCTTAGTTAGGAGTCTTAGAAGTTTTCAAATTTTGAATTGTGGCTTGAAATGCATTTTCCTACCATTTTGCAAATTTGAATTTTGAAACTCTTTTATATGGTTTTGGTCATGATGAATGAATTCCCATGTTTTAGTCCTTTTTGAATGTTCTCAAAAGGGTTAAATATCAACATGTTACATTTTAAGCACTTAATAAGTCATTTTGATAGATGTGTTAGTGGTTAAGTTTGTTAAGACTCTCATCAATGTACTTGAGGGAGTTGTAAGTTGGTTAAGGTAGTTACAAGTTTTAAATGTTTGTAAATGTATTTTTTTTTTGTGTGTGAAGATTCAAGGAGAGAGTTTTTGGGGTTGTATTCTAAGATTATCATGTTGTGTAACCCCAATAAAATTAATAAATAAATGTTTTGTTCTTGGAAAACCAAGTTATAGACCCTGTTTCATTATTATCATGTGTTCTTGGAAATTGAATGACTATGTGGATTGAAATCCTACATATGAGATAGTTTGGTAAAGGTATATAATTTAAACTTGTCTAATAATGATAATATATTTAAGTGTAAATGTAATTTATTCTTTAAAGAGTGGTCAGACAATTCTTTGGTAGGTAGAAAACTAGCATACCTTGTTTTGTAATTCTGTGTTAAAAAGGATTAAGAAAATGTCATGTATGCAAGCAAGAATCTGATGGGAGATTTTTTGGGATTTAATAATTATAGTTACATTTATTTAATTTATTTTTATCAATTTGTTTATATTCCATGAATTTTCTCTCAAATGTGTGGATGAGAAACTCAAAGACTTATAGTTGTTATAACCCTCACATAGTCAACTATGAATAAAGAGGATGGTAGAACATAGTTGTCATAAAGGTTTAAAATCATGTGATGGGGATATAGTGTTTTCATAGTGTGTTTTAAACCTTCAAATTATTTTTAAACCTTTCAAGAAGTCTAAAAATGTCATTTTGTTCCTTTCTTAGAGTCTACAGACATATTATATCCTACAGTTAAACAAAATTCTATGACAAACATTAGTTAGAAGCAAGGAAAAGGAAATATATTACCTAAAAATGGTTTATAAGGGTAATATGGTAATTCACAAAGATTCACAGATGTTTGAAACCCATAGTGAAATGTTAAATCTCAAAATAAGTGATCTCAGGTCACTTAAACTGTAGGAAACCATGTTTTAGGGTTTTGAAAAAGAAATGTTTGTATAAAAAGTGATTCCACTAATCAAATTTTCTCAAAATTAGTGAAAAAATGGAATAAAATATTATTGAATATATTTTTATGTTTATAGGTTGATACCATATGGACAAGTATGTTTTTGACATGATTGTGTATCTCTGTAGAGAATAGTGACCTAATAGGCATAAACAAGGACTTAAAAACATTTGGAAAAGTGGTCTAAAGAGTGAGTGAGCCCAAGAAAATTTGTGAAGTAATACAAGAGTATAGAGGGTATCTCTAAATGTGTTTGGTTTCTTGAATTGGTTTCATACTAATTTGTACAAGCAAGAAAACTAAAGAAAAAGGTTACTAGGGGAGATTAAGATAGAGTTCAAGAAATAAATCATGTTGTGAGAGTTATTAGTAAAGTTTGTGGATTGAATTGGAGGACCAAGTAAGTCTTTTTGATCATGATATTAATGAAAATATATTTCATAAAGTCAATAAAACCTGAATCAACCTTAGAGTCTAGTTACAAGGTGTTGAGTTAAGAGAAGGTGAGTGGAATCAAGAGAGTAGTAGAAAGACTAAGTATACAAAAAAAAGGAAAATAAGAATGAGAGTGACAAGTGTGATGGTGATGAATGATGAATATTAAAATATAGGATATAAATTTTAAATGTACAAAACAAGACAAGTTGTGAAGATATTGCATATCAGAGCTAGGTGATGTTATTGGCAGAGGTGTGGGTATTTCTTGTTTTCAGACATGAATGACAAATTGTATGATGACCTCTACATAATCATCTCCCCCATACATAATCTCATACATGTCCTCATTCATGCCATTATATTTATCTAAAAAATCTTCTTGAGATATATATGCATGAGTTATATTTATTTCTTTATATTTCAAATGGGCTTCATTCTTTAAGGATAGGCTCTTTTGTGGAATTCTCATGATGCTCTTTTTTGTTTTTTTTAAAGAAGGGAGAGTAGGTTCTTTTGTTTAGAATTCTTAAGATACTTATTTTTTTTAAATGATATCAGGTTCTTGTGTTGATAATCTCCTATTGTGTCTACATAGATTTATTTTGAACATAAAATAACTTTTGACATAATGACATAGAATATGAAGTAAATCTTGTTTGAAATTTTTATAAAAAAGTTTTAAAAAATGTATGTCTTTATCAGGATAAAAATATATTTTCATAAAATCAATTCTTTATTTCCTAAGGCTATTCTCCCCTACACCTGATGCCATACATGTCCTCATGCATGCCAAAAGAATGAATTGTGAGAAGATTGCATAGATGAAATGGTAGGTTGTTTTCCTTTCCCCCATAATGAAACTTTGGTAAGGAATTAAAAAGTGGATCTTCATGTAATAAAAAAACTTAAAAGTAAATTTAAATGTAAAATAATAAATTAATATACCTTGTCATAACCTTTTCCATAGCATCTAGAGTGAAAAATGTTGATAAAAGTGTTCATAGAATTATATTTCTGCTATACTAAAAAATGAGAGCATAAAAGTAAGAAACTAAATACTATATTTCTAGAGTGAAGAAATCACATAAACTACTCCATTTGAATTTTTCTTTTTACCCTTGACTAGCCAATAGAATAATTTTATAGTCAAAACTCTTATTCTGAAACTTGGTTCATTGACAAGTTGCTTTTCAAACCGAGATCACCAATAATGCCCAAGGGTTTTCATTGTTGGGTTGTATTTTTTTATTTTTGTGAAAATTGATGACATAAAAAATGTTAGATATGGATTGTATAAATCCTCATACTGCTTCTAAATATATCATTGAATTTTTTTTCATGTTGAGATTTCTTCATTATTGATCTATATAGTAATGACCAATAATTGGTAATAGATATTTATTGATTCTGATACTTTCTTTTATGAAAAGTGACTCAAGATAATGTGTCAATTACTTGAGGAATCCATGGATATAAATTTATGTATTATAATCTTTAGAATGACTTCCTGTAATGAGATTATCTTGTAAAACCCAAAACAAACAAAACCTTTCCATATAAATATCGTATCAGTAATATCAAAGAATTATAAATGTCAACAATAAGAATTTTTAGAGGATCATTTGAATATATATGGAGGAATGTATGTCAGCCTATGTAGGAATGATTAATGATTCAATAATTAACATTATTTAAAAGGAAATTTTATGGTGAAAAAATAAAAACTCTCTCAAAAAAAATTTCTTATTATGTAAGTGGATGTGGTTTCAACTAATTATTGAATTATGGATGGAAAGGGATGGAATAGAAGGTCATCAATTCTTTTTATTTATGAACTGTGTAGAAAATATTAATTATTATTTGTACATAGAAGATAAATCTATATTTTTAAGTAATTTATGAAAACTTATTAAAATTATAGAAACTAAAAAACATACCTGGATAATTAAATTTTGGAGGGCATTATTTTTCTTGAATTGTTGATAGATTTTACATGGCTTCTTTTACAGCTGAAAATTTTATGTGTTCTTCATCAACGACTTGGTCTAGATATTCATCATGCTCAACAAACTCTTCACTATATTTTTATTTTGTTTGGAAATTAAAAAGTGGGGGTTTGGGGGCGGCATCCCCTAGTGGGGTCAAGGGGAAGCTCCCATCGAAAAAAATCCCAATTTACCACTTTTGTAACCATAAATGTGCTTATCATTGAAACTATTTGGATGATTTCATGTTATTTTAGAGATCTTGATGAAAACATATAATCCTTGATATTTTTTAGTATCTACATCACTTAGAATTGATTAAATACTTGGCCCCATTTCACTATATGAAAAACTAGTGTTCTGACTTACATGTTGATCTTACCTAGAATGTAAGTCTAATTATTTTTACGTTGTCATCATTTTTTTTTATAATGCATGTTTATTAGTGGAGGAATGTCAAATAGAAAATTAAAATAGAGTGCAATAAAATAAACCTGAAATATTTGGTGGCTAGTATCTTCCTAGGTTTAGAATAAAATATTTAAATTTTATCTTATCACCACAACTCTTTGTATGTTTCTTCAAGACTTGACATGCCCAATACTAAGACATGAGCTTCTTTCAGCATGAAAATTTAAGAAATCAGTAGCATAAAATTTTCATCATTTTTTTTATTGAAAAATAAAGAAGCGGGAGGTTGGGGGTGACAACCCCTAGTAGGGTCAAGGGGTGGCACCTCTTATACACCAGATTGCCCTTTTTATGTTCATAAAATCCTTTAATCATTGAAAAAAAGATTAATTTTACTGCCATTTTAGAACTCCTTGGAAATCATTAATTTTTCCTATCAGCATACTTCAAAGTAGCGATTAATTGCATGGTTAAAATGATGCTTTAAATACAATTTGATATTTCACATGCTTATCAAAAACTGACTTGTGCAATTTTTAACTTTTTGAATAGTGTCATCATTTTTTTTAATTAATTAATTTAGACCAAAATAAAACAATAAAATTGATGCAACAAATAGTAAAGATATAACATATAGAATACATTTTCAAACTATGCAAAATCATAAGTTTACCATATTTACTACATGCATGTATGCATGAAACATGATCTATGAGGATTCTACTTAAAATAGATAGAGAATAATTTAGTAGAGATGTTCACTTATTTCGTAGAAATGTTTTTTTTTTTTTAGATTTAACCCATTGATTAAAATGTGTGATTTATTATAGGGAATTTTTAGAAAGGTGTAGTTATATCGCTATAAGTTTCATCACCACATATATTCGATCTAACTAATTTGTAAAAGCAAATCATCCCTCAAATACATACATCAGATATAGGAGCATCTATTCCAGACTCCCCTTTTTTCAAAAACTCATGCAATTAGGCTCCTTTTTTTATTGACTTCAACATCCATGCAAATTAATATTAAAACATAGAAAATGAAATAAACAACTAGCATTGAGACCAGTTTAATTAAATTTTCTGAGTGTCTAGGGTTATAAGCTATTCTCATAAAATATTATCACTTTGCATGCAAGTAAAATCTATTTCTAGTTCATATTAGACATCATTTCTATAGTTTAAAAAGAATACCAAAAAAAATTGCACAAACTTAATGGTCAATCTAATAGAAACTAATTTTTTTATATTCTCTAATAAGAGCAATAACCTCAACAATTACATGTGCTAAAAAAATAGTGATAATAAAATTATTGATAATGTAATACTTACCTTTAATGTTAGGATGTGGTTATTTTGCCCATGCAAAATCTAGAGCAATATTTCTATTGTGGTGTATTACATGATGCCAAATCCATCACATGGCCCATTCTAATAATTTTGTGATGTTTTCATTTCACATTGACTATCTTGTAAACCAATTATGCCTTTTTTACATCAAAAATAGGATCTCTTCTTGTCAACAAAATCTACTTCTGTCATTATCTGTTTGCATGCAATTTCATTATTATTTTGAACTTGTCAAAAAAAATTGATCCATATGAAATCTATCCAAAATAACTAACTTTATGCATGGTGATATGTTTGTATGCAATATTTTGGAGGCTTGATTTTTGCATAATATTTACATGAGTCTCTCTAAAAACTAGGTCAGTCGTGAAAAGAATAAATATAGCAAAAATGTTATTAAAATCATTTCTACATTATCACGCATAACAATTATTTTTAGAAGCCATACTAGATTTAGAATAGATTTAATTCTATAGGTAGAACTACAAGATAAAATCACAAGTGTCTTTGTTTATAATAACAGTTCCCTTTTCAACATGTCATACATAATATTATAGCTTTAACCTCTCAAATGTAGTATCTTGATCAACTATTGTTTCATTAGTAATTGTTAAAAATAAATTATCCTTACCTAGAAGATTGAATACCCAATATTATTTAGGCTTGGGTGTCTTACTTTAGAAAACTGCATAAACTAGATTATAGAACCTTTTTGTTAATTCAACAGAGATCAACAAACATTTTCTTCTTTTGAAAAATTGAGCAGTTGTCAATGTTTGATTACTACAATGCCATCTCCTTGTGACTTTAGTCATCCCTTTATAAATTCCATCCATCTCATAATTTCATTCCCCATCTACATCAATCATTAAATCTTCCTTCATGATATTAACAATTATATTTGTTCTATATAGCAATCTTAATATTTATGGGGGTTTTGTTTTTATTTTTTTAGACTAAATTCTTCATTTCAAAAAACTAAATTATAATCTATGTTTACAGGAAAATAAATTCTAATCTAATTTATAAGAAATTAAATTATAAAAGAACCATCAAATAAGTATCTCCTATCACACAATTTGCAAAGAGACATTCCTTCTCACAAAATACTTTGTTTATCTACTGTCACTAGATAATTCTCTTAAAAAATTTTGAATCTCCTAATAAAACTGTGTTCTCTAATAGTGGCACCAAAAATGATGGAGGTCATCAATCTCTTAATAATGTCACACTAGGGTTGATGTTCAAAGAAAATATGCAATAATAGAAAGAGATCTTTAACAAATGGTCCCTTCTACCACAGTCCATACTTTGTAGAAATTAAAAATCACTCTTACAAAAATTAAATCAAACATGCATAAAATTGAATCATAGTTGTAGAAAAATAAATTATTGAATTGAAAAGAAATGATAAAAAAATAAAACACCTATAGGATCACAACAAACTATAAAAATAAATAGTTACAAACACAAATAAATAAAATAATAATTTATAACAAAAATGATAATTAATAATTTATTAAAAAAATTGATAACTACATAACAAAGTAATAAACAAAAATGCATTGATCCATCTTCCTTAGAATGAGTGGCTAGCTCATTTTTTATAAGAGAATTTATTCAAAACACAAGCTTCAGAATAGATTACTTAGAATGATGGAGAGAAAATTATATTGATTGATTACATTTAGATGTGTGAAATTGCATTATAATCTCATGCTTCCAACCATCACCTATTTCAAAAGTAACAACGTAGATATTCTAGCATAGCTCAATCTCCACAAAATATGGAAAGAGATATTTATTATAAGAATACAACATAATCTCAATCTCTACAAAATATGGAGAGAGTTATTTATTGGAATAAAAGTATATAAATCTATATTTAGATACAATCTATGAATGGAAAGTCAATATATATATATATATATATATATATATATATATATATATATATATAGAGAGAGAGAGAGAGAGAGAGAGAGAGATTAGAAATAGAAAGTGTTCTTGTGATAGATATAAATGATCTTGGTCATCTTAGAATAGACCAAAAAATCATTAGAATGCTTTAGAATATTTTCCAAATGAGTTTGTGGCAGTTTTGTCATAGTCCATAGTAAGTTTGTCAAAATTTGTAACAATTTTATGGAATTTCATATCTCATCTGTGGAAGTTTGTAGCTTTCTTGTAAAAGTCCTTATCTCCCTTGTAGAAGTCTATATCTCACCTATATAAGTCCATAGCTGACTTATGTAAGTATGTAACTCACCTATGGAATTCTATCTTTGTAGACTGGGTGATTTCATAGCTACTGAGTGAGTTTGTAACTATAGACTGGGTGAATTTGTAACTAGTGATTGAATCTATAGTTATAGACTAGGTGAGTCTATAACTAGTGGTCAAGTCTATAAAAGTAGATTGGGTGAGTCCATAGCTACTAGTCGAATTCATATCTTGTCTAAAATTTTAGATTTTCTTTAGAAACTACTATAGAAGACTCTAAAACTACTCTAGCATTTATCTTAAAATAGTTACTCTTCATACCCCATCTTTTTTAGCTTAGTATGGACTGCATATGCACATATTGACATCTTTTTCCTGATAATCATTAGAAATAGCTAACAAAGAGAAATAATAATAATAATAATAATAATAATAATAATAATAATAATAATAATAATAATAAAGAAATAACCATGATATATACTTTTTATTTTATTCTAAATAAAATATAAGTTTAGAAACTACATTTAGATCCACTTCTTATGCAACAAAAAAGGATGTTATTTCATGGATATAATGAGACATATTTGGGGCTCATCATTCTTATTGAACATTCTCCTCAACATTCCCATGCACTTCCTTTTTTAAGGCCATGATTCAATCTCTAGTTTCATGCATTGCTACAAATATATGATCAAACTTTATAGCTTGCTCAGTGACAAATTGATACCACAATGTAACAACCCTACTGGGTTTTATTATAATAAGATTTAAAAAAATGAAATTAAACTTTTACACAAATTCAATAAATAAATTGCATCATGATGAAACCAATAATATAATGATCTTTAACTAAATACATTAGTTTTTAAGCTAACCATAAATAAGGTCAAGAGCTAATCTATTTAGTTAATGATCACAAGATTAAGATCAAGTACAATATTGATATAAATATGAATACTAAATTTGTTTCATAAAATTATATTTGTAAATCCATCCACTATGAATACAAGGTTATAGATAATTATTGTAATGATACATATAATAAAATAGTATAGATTCAACATAATACATGTCTTAATAATAATGTACAATGATACAATGCTCTACAGAGAATACGAGTCTCATTGAACTTGAATCATCCATAAACAATCATGAGTGTAGTCACTAGGGAAGTACTATTGAGGGGAGGGATATCATCATCCAAGTGATTTTTCACACTGACCACAGACCATCGATCCCCTACATAATATCTCAACTAGGGAATGGCTTTCCCTTCACGTATGGGTAAATAATGATAGTATGGGAATCAAGAGTGACAAATAGAATCCATGTGCTGTAAGATAACTATTACATGCATTATATCATAAAGAAACCCATTCTAACATGATAACATATAATACATATAAACTGAATCAAACAGATGAAATGAAAATATTTAACCATAAATGCTACTTTAACCAAAGTTTTCTTATAGCTATTTTATATTGAGGATCAATCAATTTCATACACACCACTCAATCGCATTATATTTTATCTATGTATTAATGACACTAATTAAGTAAGTGGAATCCATTATACTCACTTATTTTGTGTCATTAATACAGACTAGTTCTTATATTTAATATATTAAAACCAACAGATTTCATAATGAATTTTCCATACTAGTAGCTAAAATATGTGCTAATATAATGAAGTCACAAATATATGTTTTTAATCTATCAAATGAAATAATATAATTTCCAAACATCTAATTTATTTAAAGCCTAATATTAGCTTAATAAATAGATTTCAAAATAGTCAAACCATTCAGGTAACAATCAAATCAATCAAACCATATAGGTAATATTATATAGCTGAACAATCATATCAATAATCAATAATTCATTCAACAACCACTTTATTTTATTTTCTAATTACATAATTTAAATTGTTCATAAAACTAGTCAATGTAAAATGGATTGAGCTAAATATTTTCAAATGCTTCACAATTAGAAGTCCCTTGAATTCCAAAAATTCACTACTAAGTTCTACCTTATTAAGGCAAGTAAACAAGCATTTATATCTCTCTAAAAATGCATATGACATATTTAATTATCAATCAGTATATGTAAAATTATAATCAGCATACTCTTTATTAGAAAAGTATTATGTCATTAAATTAAGAGTATCACAAATATATATTTATATGCATATAAATTTAATACTATGTTTAATTATTTTCCATGTCATATAACATGTTTACTCATTCAATATAATATGCATATCCAAATATGGTATACGTGATTTGAAATAATAAACTATCAAAGGTTTACAAGTATCACATATAAATGTATGCATATTCAAATACTTAGTCATGTTACTAAATTTGATTATTTTATAATATCCATCAAATATTGAACTTTAGTTTATAAGGTTGTATTAAAAATTCTAACAACTCATATTCTATAACTAAGTTCCCCAATAACTCACAGTCATAAAACAAACCCAACAACTTATATTAATAAACAAATTTCATAATATGAAAAGGTATCTTCAATCATATTTCAATAGGTTGTTATGAGTCCTACCATGGTCCTTTATAGAAGTGTAAATATATGTTTAATAAGTCTACACAATAGTTTTATATACACTTTAACTTTACCCTTTTTCATAACCCTACAAAAAGTAATTTCATTTTAATAAATAACCAGTCTATAAATTTATACCATTCAAAGTATTCACATGGTTCAATACAATATAATATAATTATATTTTTAAGTGAAATAATTGTATAATATATACTAGGTATATGCATATTAACAGGTCATCGGTTCTCATCCATGTCCTATAATGAATATGGATATAACTATGTATATTTATACATGTTGGGAGTATACATTCCTCATAATTGAAATAAACAATCTTTAAGTTATCTGATCAGGAATAGAAACCCTTTTTAACTAAGTGGACTTAAAAGATATAACCAAACATAGCTAAGGTTTCAAAACCACTTAATCCCCTATATTAGTTTTATATCAGACTAATAAACCACACAGCCATGCCCTAATCTAGGTATTTCATTACATTTTTTGACCTAATTTAACATAGAAACTAGCTAATACATGTTTATGAATAAAAAAATGACTTGTAACTAATTTTAAAGGTCTAAGTTTACCCTACAAGTCCATTCATTCACTACTTGTGTTACTATAACAAAATCATGGCTTGTTTCAAGTATAAATACAATCCAATATTTGTATATATGAAAAGAAGTGATTTGATTATTATTGTTTAAGGAATGAGATTAAAACAAAAACTAGTTATCTATTTAGCCTCAACTAATAAGCCCACATGATCACAAATTTACCCTGAATGTCTAAGGTTGAGTTTTCTACCTTCAAAACCCTAACTAAAATTGTTTACACAATTAATTCAATATTTCCCCTAACTCTAATAATATTTATAAACTTCACAGAGTTTTCATAAAACCAAAAATGTTAACTATTTTGGCAACCAAATAAGGTTTTATATTCATTTAATTAAGGTTTATTGAGTCATATATTTGGCTCTATGGATGGCCAAGCCATCCATTATGCCAAATATATGACCCTGGTCTATTATAATTTCAATAATAATGAAAAACATAAACCCTAAATAATTTACCAGTATTTTTTTTTAATTCCATATAGCATATGTATGAATTGAAATAACAAAACCTACTTAGTAAAGAAGATCACAATGATGGCAATCTAGAATGTTCTCTCCCAAATTTTCCTTGAATCCTTTTCTTTCTCCTTTATCTATTGTGTACCCCCTGGCATTTATTTTCCCCCTTTTTATCTATATACATGCTTATTTTCATGGTAAAAAACCTCCCACTATCTCTACCATACCTTATTGTGTTCATAATGAGCTCAATGAGAAGTGTTTTCTTGAAAACCAACTATCGATCAAACTGGTAAAGACTAAACATTTTTACTATGCAAAAACCAAAATGAAGTGTATGCTTTGCATAATTGGTCTGATGAACTCAAGTCAACGCTCATCAAAACCCTAGTTATCAAACTTTCCACATAATATAATAATCCTTTAATTTATTATGCAAATTAACATTGACTTCACAATAGTCTATTAAACATTATAACATTATCTAAACACAATGACCATGCTAAATCTAATTTAACCCTTGCCTTGTATATCTATTCAATTTAATAATTAACTATCAAATAAAGTAATTGTGTCCCTTTTTACCTTTATAGCAATGTATTATAAACAAGACATTGATGTTTCCAAAAGCATTCATACTTAGTTTATAGTCATTCAGGGAAGAAACAATGTTTGTATAATTATTCACATGCATCACAAGATAATAGCGAAGAATACCAAAGATCCAAATCACACATTATGATAACATAATCATATGAAGTATGTTAAATAAAACAACGTGTAAGAGTCTAAATCTCACACTTAGCAAACACACAATCAGATAAACATAAGAATCAACCATGATCACAACTGAAAGAAATTACAAGTTATCTAAATCAAACACTAATTAAAATCATATTATACTATTTTGGTATGTGAAGGGTTCACAGTCTTCATTTTATCATCCCCCAACACCTCCATCTACTCCACCCTCTCTGATGATGCTCTCCACCATCATAGTCTGAGGGGTTTATCTATCTTGCATCCACCTCAAAATAGTAAAGTTAGCCTAAATCAATATAAAATATAATGAACTAAATAAACATGATCATCATATACATAACATACAAGTACATCTAGCTCAACTATTTAATGATCATGTAAATAAGCTACATATAACTATCCATGCATCGATATATAAAATCTAGCTTAACCAAAATAGTAATTAGAGAAACAATAACCATAAAATATATTAATCGTCAGGTTATCAAGTCTAGAAAGTAATCGAGATGTGAAAAATAATACACAATCAATACTCCTTTATCACAACCATCAATGTATGTTACTTATTTTCATCTTTCTTACCATGCAATTAGCTATTAAAATTTGGGCACCTACTACCACTCAGCCACTACTATAAAATACCCACTACCATGACCACATAGCATCAAGTAATGAGGATCCAACACCTAAATTATAAATTATTATCATCACAAAGGTCTACCATAGAGGTATGTTTACTATTATTAGCAATTATAAGTGTAACAAATCGATGATAAATACTTTTGGCAGGCAAGTCTTTATCCCCCTAGTGGTTGTAAAATAAAGCACGAAAGAAGTTAAATTTTATCCCAAAATCAAATAATACATCTCCTACACTTTGAAAGGCATTGTCAAAATATTTTTCTATCTAAAAATTAATCAAACCAAAAAAATTCTTGATGGGCAATTCCACCTATCTATTCTCACTAGGGGCTTAATGTTCATCCAAATCCTATGTTTCAAACTCTTAAATCACATGGATCTAGAAGAGTGATGGTGTTTGAGTTTGAATCTCATGCATGGGATAATCATGATAAATGTAGAAAGACAGTGGACACACTGATAGTGACTTCATGGGGTTATGAATCGTGCATGCATTTTGTAGCTCATCTACCACCTTGTCATTGAATAGTTGTAGAATAGGTACAAAAACATATTTATATTTGTCATGAATTTAATTAGATTTTATTTGTATTACATATACAAGATGTAAAACATACCATTATAATCATGTTGTTTTAGATTTATATTTATCATGACTTTTATTAGCTTTTATTTTCATAAGTTTTAGTGTAGCTAAGTGGGTCTCATAACAAATGGTAGTGAAATGCAAGGCCATTGCTAAACTTGCATATAATGGATAGAAATAGATGTAGATGATTTGAATAAGAAGATAAGATCTAACAACCTCCTTGCTCAAGCCTCGTTATGATGCAAGTGTTGAACTAGACCATAAACTCTTGTGAATTATTTCAATTTTTAGTCTTGTCTTATTTTTTACTACAATATTTTTGAATACTTTGGTGAATATCTATTACTATGTATTAAGCACTACAGTTTGGTAAATCATCTAAGGTTTTAATGAGGTATATTTTGCATTACATTTATTAAATAATATGATATTATGGGGGTCATAATTTTTTTGTTGAATTTTAGTAATGCCTAGTGGCTAGTTTTCACCAAACTATTAGAAATGTTGTACTTTCAAGGGCAATTTTGTTTACAAGGAGATCCTTGTTTCATTGATATTATGTTGTCGATGGGTTTTAATATTAGGTTTGGGGCTATGGCTTGATAACTAGACCTCCAAGTATATAATATTGTAATTTTATTCATCTTTTCATATAATATTTTATTTTAACAAAAAGAGAACATCGCCATGTATAGGAATGGAAAAAAATATGCAATAAAACCACTTATACTTGATTTACCAAATCTTAGTACAACTTACTAGCCAAATTTTACTCAATCCTTGACACAAAACTAAAAAATAGACAAGCCTAAAATGTGGTAGGAGTTACACTTTTGAAGGATTGTTATCCACCATAAAAAATTATTATGGTGCAACAATTAGCAATGGTGAAAATAAATCAATTAAGAATGTCAATAAATATTACATGGCCCAAAACAACTCAAAAATAGAGTTAACTATTGTATTAAAATTAAAATTAACATGGATTATATGTAGGTACTAATAAAATTAACCATGGCATTGGAAAACTGCAAATGTAAAATTATGAGTAATGTATGGTATGTGACTAAACTTAGTTTGTTAATTTGTACATGCAACTAGCTTGCTTTGAGGCATGTGATTTACTTTTTTTGCATTCTTCATTTTTGGTTTCTATTGTTTTTGTGTTATGGCCACACTTTTTTTATTACTATGTGTTTATAGGTGTCTGGTTCCTATGTTCATTTCCTTGTGCCTCTACCTACATTCACTATTTTGTGCCTCTACCCACATTCACCATGTTATATCTATTAACCTATTCACCATGTTGTCCACTACCTTTTCCTGTGTTCACTTCCTTCTACCTCTGCCTGCATTCCAACTTAATCCTCAGAGATTTCTCTTACTTTTTTATCATTTCAAACTAGACACTTAAGTAGGTGAATAAAATTAACTCTATTTCTAAGTGTTTATTCACATTAATTAATGTATAAGAGGTTTTTGGGTATAATTTATTATGATTTAAGGGTTCAAAAATTTGGAGCCTCTCCCCTAGACCCTAGAATGAAAAATTAGAATCCTATGCTTGAAAAAAAAAATCCTCTAGTAACACTAAAGGTAGAAGTCAATATTGATAAAATAATTTTGATCTAGCTATGATAAACCTTACGAAAATCCATCTCACTAATGAATTAGTTCCCCAAAACTAGATACAAAATACATGCCATGGATAGTTAGCATCCATCACTCATTACTCAAATGGAAGCATAGTGTATGCTAGTAAATAATATAATAGTATTATGTATTATGTTAATTAAGTATGGGAAAAATGATTATCAAATATGTAACCACTAAACTACTCACAAAATTTTATCATCTTCATGGAAGTAAAAAGCCAACAACTCAAAGTTCACCTCTATTTTCCAATTAAAGCAACCTCATATGTAATTCATCTCCTGCAAGTGTAAGAGAATGAGATGCATCTCCCAAGAGTGGATCCCTTTTCTCAGCTTGTTCAAGTATCTCAATGCATAGTCTATCTTTTTAGAGTATCCTTCCCTACTGTTGTTGAGTTTTTATAATCAAGAGCTCTAGTGAGTCACCTCAAGATTGAAGACCATTTCTTCCATCTATCTATTATATATTAAGGATCATCTCCCTTCATTACATGGTGACATAATTATGGTAGGTTCTTTGTGAATTATAGTTATAAAAAGAAGAAGATGTAAATAGCACACACCTATAAAAAAAGTGGTTACCACCTAGTCATGTTGTGTTACTTGTTAATAACCACCATAATCTTGCTTTTCTTTTGCCCTTAATAGCCTCCTATGATAAGATTATATTTTTTTCCTCTTAATAATTCACTTTCATTAATGCCTAAGTGTTTAAATTTTAATTGTGCCTTGCCTTCATCCAATCTTCAATTCATTTTTAAATTTTTTTAATATAATATAAATATATTTTTAACGATATTAAACTATACATAAATATAAATTAAAAATTTAGTGTTATAAATAAAAAATTGAATTTATAATATATAGTATAATTAATATTATATAATATATATTAAAAAATATAATATATTATAATAATATATAATATATTATAATAATATATAGTATTATATACCCTAATTAATTATATAAATATAATATTCGTATTACTATATATTATAATATTTATTTTCTTATATATTATTAAAAAATTCATACAAAATTAATTATTAATTTTAAATATATAATATAAATATTTTTAATATATTACAATATTATGTACAGTATATTATAGTATTGGATTAACATTTATGACCTTGTAATCATGTTTCAATTATTTATTCTTTATTTTCCCACAATGTCCATATACACACAAATAAGCAAAGTAAATTAAATTCAATTGTCTTTTTCAATATTCTTTAGATTAAAAATTTTCTCATCTTCATGTTATATATCATTATATAATTTTTCTCAAGGTTTCTATTTATGTTTTGGTTTAAAATTTTCCCCACATTCTAATACCTAAGAATTGATTTATGTGCACTTGAAATATTATTTATTGATTTAATTTAATTTAATTAAGTAGCATGAGCCATAAGGATGAGGTCAATTTTATTTTTCAGAAGGCCATGTGAACCTTGTAAAGAATAATAAATGTAATAATGATTGATGTAGCTTGAGATAGAACCATTGAGACCTATGTGGGTACCGAGAACCCACTACACTCTCTTAATGTATGGAAGCTATTATAATGGATAAGTGATTCATATTTGATGCCATCACTATGATCAAAACTATAGGATTCTTGTGTAACTCAAAGCAATAAAATGAAAATGTTTTTCTCTAATGCATCTGCACATGAAGCTCACACCTGTCACAACAACAATGGCTATGGTGTCATAGGCTCCACAAAATTTAAGCTTCAGGGAAATTATTTCTTAATTTATTTGAGCAATGAAAACTCTACCAAATGTCACAATATTTACAAATCAAAACTACTATTTTGATATTACTTTAAATAAGTCTCAAAGTTATTTTACTTTAAACTATTCATACTAAATCCACATCATGGATCATGTTTGATAGATTAATGAGGGTCAGGGGTCACTTTTACACTAAAAGGAAACCAAAATAAATATTTCACAATGTAGATTACAACATATAAGAATACTTGGATCTAAAAACTACAAGCTAACCTATTCTAATACTTGGACACATGGGAGGATAATTAGACTAGAGAGGGGCAATATATTTCTCCTAAATGTCTGCAAGGTTGGGTCACTAACTGAAAACATTGTCCACCATGAGTGAGGAAGATTGAGCAATGCCATAATTGGCAAGGAAATTTACCACCTTATTTTCCTCCCTAAAGTACTGTTTGGCTTCCTAAAAATTTAAATCGTCCATAAGGGTACAAATCCTTCGATGAATGTTCTATAATTTATAACAATGAGAACTATTAGTTTTTAGCATCATGATCATGACCGTAAATTCCAATTTGATGATGAGGTATTTGATCCCAAATCATAAGCCAACTAAACACCCATGGATAAATATTAGGCCTCCCCTTCATTATTCATACCATCAATAAGATGAAAATAATCTCCTTAAATCAAGGAATCAACATTACCCTAAATCACACAACTAGCCCAAGATCTCCCTATATTATCGTATAATGTACCATCAAAATTTAGTTTGAAAAAACCTATATTTAGGGAACACTAATGTAAATTTAGGTGATTCATGTCTTAATTTTATGTAGATAAATAATTTTTCCTCCAAATATGAGGATATAAGAGTGGCAAATCATTCAAAAATGAGGTGTCTAAGGTAAAGGCTAGAGAGGAGGAATTATCAACATTAGTCAAAACCACCTTTAAAATGGTAGACTAAATTATGTGGATGACAGAGGAGACTGAGCTTGACTCATTTCCACAAATCAATTTTTCCTCTCCCACCATAGGTTCCATATGAGGATGGATAGATTACTAATCCAAATCATCAAAAATAACTTATGAACGAAAAGCTAGCCAAGATTGAAAAGTCTAGCAGAGGGAAGCAAATATAACTTAGTTGAAGCATAATTTGAAATAAATTCAATCCAAACATTTTATTACAAAAGTTTATTGTCATTTGTTTCTTCCCATTCATGTAAAATAAGGTAAATATTTTATTCCATCATACCCATGCATTGTCAATGATTGTGACTAAGAGTCTTGCCAGATCAAGTCAGCCAAGCAAAGGCTCTAGCCTTTTGGGAAACACTCCTTTGCTTGGTTGTTAGACCAAATATCATATAAATATCCTTCAAAGTGATAATAAATGCTATAACTTATCATTACCATGTACATCTTATACTTTTAATCCACCCAACATAAAATATTAGGTTCAGGAGAGAAATGCACCATGTAGCCAATTAACAACTCCTCAAGTCTACATTATTAATCAAGTGGGATAGGAGAGTCATGAAAAAACCTTTATTAATCTTGATGACATCCCAAAAAAATCTGATCTCTAGATATTTTTTAATATATGATCTCCAAAAGGTTGTGATAAAGGCTCGTGCTTCACTCAAATGATGGTAGGAACCCAAAGCAGGTTGACCATTCCAGGAGACCACCTAGAAATATGCTCTAGATCTTATCCTTATTTCCCATGAAATGTGATTTGAAATGATAGGATGACATGACAATATAAAGTTCCAAAGTTTTGATTTTTTGGTGGATTGTGTGTTGAGAACATCAACTTGAGATAGAGAGAGTCAAGATATTTGTTGTAAATAATCTTGCTCCACTTCACCTAGGTGTTCTGAAGCATGTTCTAGTTTAGTTTCACTCCAAGCATTATATTATCAAAATCAAGGTTTCAAATCCCAATACTATTAAAATAAATTATTATTCTTTTCCTTCACCTATCCTTCCCCATCTCTACTCAATGTTTGCAACCACCAAATAAATTAATTACATCATATTTGAATTTGAAATTTTTTGAGAATCATTTGGTGTTTTTTGGGGGGGGAAAAGGAGGTAGGTGGAAAATTCATAAGGTATTATAAAAAAATATTAAGATAAATAAAATAAAAATAGAAATTATGGGAAAAAACTTAGAATAATAATGTAATAATAATCAAAGGAAGAGAAGAGATAGAGCCTGGAGAAGAAAGTGAAGGGTAGAATAAAAAGATAGTGGTAGAGAAGAATAACATAGTAGCAAAACTATGCTACATAGAATAGATAGAGAAGAATAAAAATGGAATGATATAAGGAGAATAATAGAGAGAAAAAAATATAATGCATCAATAAACTATGGAATAGAAAATAAGAAGAGGCTAGTTTATTTTTTTGTGAGTTTTATGAACAACTATAGTTTTACAAGTTTATGCAATGTAAACAAGTTGTAATAGAGTTTTAGGTGAATTTAATATATGTAAATTTTATGTTTTATTGATACAACTTTTCCTCCCCTACTTTTTCTCTTTTAAGCTTGTTATAATTGGAAATTTATGTGCATATTGGTAGCTAAGGAATTAGTCCAAAGCTTATCCATTTGAGTGTTATAAACTACCTATTTGATCCCATGGGCTTACATTTTATTTTATACCAACAAGTACCACTTTGATGTTTAGGGTGAAAAATCTTGTCCCAACTGATGATCAAAATATATTAATGATCCTCTAAACCTTTCTGAAGTAAATTCTACATAATTAAGTTGAGTTAGATCTACACACCAGCTAGGATTTTCAAAATAGATAGAATATATATAGGATGAACACTTAACATCAACCTGATTAGATTAATATCACTATCTAATGAAAATAATATCCCTTCCCAAGAACCAAGACAATTTTAAAATGTGTGAATCAGTGATTGCCAATGATATGTTTTCTCCATCCCTAAAAAGAGAAGGATTCAAAGATATTTATAGATGAGGGAACCAATTTTGAAGATAAGGAAGGTATATATTTGACCCTAAATAACCAGAGTATTGAATAAAAATATGTTTGACTTCTCATCATTTATCATTTGGTCAAAATCCATAGTTTAGACATCAAATATCTTTTTAATAGCTTTGGTCTCTTATATTTGATCATCCCTGAACAATAATGTATCATCCATAAATTACTAATGTGAGAATGGATCCATGTGTTTGGTTAATATAATTCCCTTGATCTATTGTCTAGCACATGCTTGGGATATTGCCTAACCCAATACTTTCACCAAGAGGATGAAGAGAGAGGGTGAGATGGTCTCCTTGCCTTAACCCCCAAGTTGATTAAAAAACCTTATCTGAATGCCATTTTTAAGAACATAATACCTTAAAGAGGAGATATTGATGAAAATCCACTCATACCAAGCTTTGGATAAACCAAAAAATTCAATCACTTTCATAAGGAAATGCTAATTAACTTGATCATAAGTTTTGCTTATGTCAAGTTTAATTAACATGCCATATTGATGGTTTTGGAATAAATAATGCAAAATTTCATGGAAATTTATAATGCATTCATAAATAAAATAACCTATCATGAAACCTTCATGTTATGGGGAGATTTTAATCAAAATAAGTCACTTGAGTATGAGATAAATGGCTTTAGAGATGATCTTATAGTCAACATTACAAAGGGTAATGGTCCAAAAATCATTAAAATAATCTAGATGATCTTTCTTATGGATTAAGTGTTAAGGTGTGGAGCTAAAAGCTTCACCAGATGAACGGATGCTGAAGTTGTTGGATTCACACAGTCATCGACGATGACAAGGAGTCAACTAGTAGCTACCGACGTCGGTTATGGATCGGCTGACATGAGTCATGTGCAGGCAAACAGGAATTGACGTTAGTCACCTATGTGTCTAAAAAGTCTATTTTCGTGGATGGAACAGATTGTTTGCATGATAAGTTTAGTTGTTAGTTGTAAGTCCGCATTTCTATTTTTGGCAGGACTATTTTGAGCCCTTGATTAGGAGGTGTATCTGATGGTTGTTAATGCATTGCTCATGATCCCTAATCTTATATAATAGGGATAGATCTTCATAGTTTGTATGTGTGTAAAAAAGAATAGTACAAGACATATTGCATATGTGTGTATCAATCCAAGTTGTTGGAATTGATTGTAAACTCTTGAGGGAAAGAGATCTATACATTTGAGAGGTGTGAGAAGAAAGTGTGATTTTTCTTCATTGTATTTTCTTCTGGAAGAGTTTAATACAAGTTTTTAGGGTGGTTTCTTGTATCTCTTATTCTTTGCTATTTCTGATTCTAGTTGCTTTCAATTCTGGTTTAATTTTGTGTTTAATTGCTTACATAAAAGTAATCAAGTTTGTTGGTTAATCCCCAACAAGTGGTATCAGAGCTCAGGTTGACTAATAGGTGTTTCAGATCTGGTTAGTGTTTGTTGATTACAGGTCACTCACAGGGGTTTCTGTTTGAGTGGGAGAAGCAATGGCAGAAGAAAGTAAACTGAGAATGGAGAAGTTTAATGGCAAGAATTACCAATTATGGAGAATGTAGATAGAAGATTATCTATATCAAAAAGATCTGTACTTACCGTTGGGTGGGGTTGACAGAAAGCCCATAGATATGGAAGATGAAGAATGGAAAGTTCTTGATAGAAAGGCTCTTGGATCCATAAGATTGAGTCTGGCATCTATTGTGATTTCTAACTTGTCACAGGCAAAAAGAATGGTAGAGTTGATGGACACTTTAGAAAATTTATATGAAAAGCCCTCAGCTTCAAATAAGGTATATCTTATGAAGCAGTTATTTAATTTGCAAATGCAAGAAGGTGGATCTGTATCTAATCATCTTAATGATTTCCATGGAATTGTAAATCAATTAAATTCAGTCAAAATAGTTTTTGATGATGAAATTAAGGCTCTTTTAATATTATGCTCTTTACCTGAAAGTTGGCATAGTTTGGTAATGGTAGTTAGTAATACTGCATCTACTATAAATATCTTAACAGTAGATGATGTTGTTAGTGTAATCTTGAATGAAGAAACTCGCAGGAAAAGCATAGGGGAAACATCAGGTAATGTTTTAAGTATTGAAAGTAGGGGAAGACAAAAAGAGAAGGGCAAGCATAGGAGATCAAGGTCTAAGTCAAAGATGAGCAATAGATCCAAATCCAAAAATGGAAAAAGAAAGATAACCTACTAGAATTGTGGAAAGAGAGGACATGCAAAGAAAGATTGCTGGTTGAAGGTTAATGAAGAGAATCAGCATGAAGGTAATGAAGAAGCAAAAGTTGCAGGTATTGTTGCACAAGATGCTCTTTCACTTTCTTTGCATAATAAAATAGAATCTTGGGTTTTAGATTCTGGGGCGTCTTTCCATGCTACCCCAAATAGAGAATTTTTCAATGATTATGTCCAAGAAGATTTTGGAAAAGTTTAGTTAGGGGATGATGAGCCTTGTAAAATTGTTGGAAAAGGAAAAGTGTAGCTAAAATTGCAGAATGGCAACACATGGGTGTTGAATGATGTCATGCATGTCCCAACCCTGAAGCAGAATTTGATTTTTGTAAGAAAGTTGGGTGATGAGGGTTGTATAGTAACTCTCACAGTTGAATCTTGGAAGGTTACCAAGGGAGAACTTGTATTAGTCAGAGGTAAGAGAGTAGGTACTCTCTATTTATGTAATTGTATTACTAATTATTCTCCTTTTGTATTATCTACTTTAGATGTGGATGCAAAGTTATGGCACTGTAGGCTCGGCCACATGAGTGAGAAGGGAATGAATATTCTTAAGTCAAAAGGTAAGCTTTCAGATTTGAAAAGCATAGATCTAGATTTCTATGAGCATTGTGTTTTTGGAAAATAGAATAAAGTAAGATTTATCAAAACTGGATCAATAAAGAGGAAGCACAAGTTGGAGCTTGTTCACACAGACGTGTGGGGACCAGCTCAGGTAGCTTATATTGGAGGATCACAATATTATGTTACTTTCATTGATGATGCTACAAGAAAGGTATGGGTCTATTGTATATGGAAGAAATCTAATGTTTTTGACACTTTTAAGATTTGGAAAGCTTTAGTTGAGAATGAAACAGGCAGGAGATTGAAGTGCCTTAGATCTGACAATGGTGGTGAGTTCTGTAGCTATAAGTTCAACTGGTATTGTCATATGAATGGAATACATAGGCAAAGGATGGTTCCAAGGACACCTCAGCAAAATGGAGTTGTTGAAAGGATGAATAGAACAATATTAGAGTGTGCACAGAGTATGAGATTGCATGTTGGTTTGCCCTTGCAGTTTTGGGCAGAAGCTGTAGATACTGCAATTTACCTGATTAATAGAGGACCCCCTATAACTCTGGATGGTGGAATTCTAGAAGAGGCTTGGATAGGTAAAAAGGTAGATCTTTCATTTCTTAGAGTTTTTGGTTCTGAAGCTTTTGTGCATGTTGATAAAGAAAATAGAAAGAATTTGGATGCTAAGTCTATGAAGTGCACATTTATTGGTTATGGCTCTGGAGATTTTGGATTTTGATTTTGGAATCTAGGAACTAAAAAAATAATTAGGATCCGTGATGTTTTTTTCAATGAAAAAGTGATGTATAGTGATCAGCTCAAGAAGCTGAAGAATTTTGAGCAGGGCCATGAAGAATTGGATGAGGTGACGGTCCAAAATGAGCTCGTGGGAAAGAATAATCACAGACATGAAAACAAAAAGACCGACATCAGTCAAGAAGGAATCAATGTCAGCAATATAAGAACCGATATCGGTCAGACAGTGACTGACGTCGATCAGGAAGGAACTGACATTAGTCATGTGGAACCAACATCGGTCAGTTACAGGCCTGGAGGTGACCAAGGTCGGTCACTGTCAGAAAATTTGGGTGGATAGCAAGCAAAAAATGAGTCTCAAACGCCCATCAGGAGGTCAACAAGGGTAAGTAAACCTCCAATTTGATATTCCCCTTCATTATTCTATTTATTGCTCACTGATAGTAGAGAACCAGAGAGTTTTGACGAAGCAATATAGGTGGAATACAAGAATTAGTGGGAGCTAGGCATGAATGAGGAAATTGATTCCTTGAAAGAGAACCAAACATGGGATTTGGTTGAGTTGCCAGCGTGTAAGAGAACACTAAAAAACAGATGGATCTACAGGTTAAAGGAAGGTGAGAATGGACAGATGGGATATAAGGCCAGATTGGTAGTAAAGAGATTTGTACAAAAACCAGGTATTGATTTTGGTGAAATTTTTTCTCCTGTAGTAAAAATGACTTCTATTCGGATTGTATTGTCTTTAGTTACTATTGAGGATTTGCATCTTGAGCAGCTTGATGTTAAGACAGCGTTTCTTCATGGAGATTTGGATGAAAAAATATATATGGATCAGTCGGAAGGATTTGAGGTCAATGGTAAGGAGAAACTTGTGTGCAGATTGAAGAAAAGCTTGTATGGTCTTAAGCAAGCTCCTAGACAATGGTATTTGAGATTTGATAGGTTTATGACTAAGCATGGCTACAGCAGATGTCAATCTGATCATTGTGTTTATTTTAAGAGATTGGATAATGGTAGATATATTATCCTGTTGTTTTATGTAGAAGATATGCTTGTTGTAGGTTCACACATGCAGGATATCTCTGAGCTTAAGGTGAAATTAGCTCACACATTTGCCATGAAGGATTTGGGAGCAGCAAAGAAAATCCTTGGCATGAGTATTAAGAGAGATAAGAAAAATCACAGGTTGATTTTGTCTCAAGAGGATTATGTGAACAAGGTGTTGGAGAGGTTTAATATGCAAGATGCAAAACTGGTGAGTACACCTATGGCTGGACAATTCAAGTTGAGTAATGATCAGTGTCCTAATTCACATGATGAGGTAGAGTACATGAGTAGAGTTCCATATGCTTCTGTAGTTGGTTGCTTAATGTATGCAATGGTATGTACTAGACCGAATATTGCCCAAATAGTGGGAGTTGTCAGTAAGTATATGGCCAATCCAGGGAAAGAACACTGGAAAGTAGTTCAGTGGATTCTCAGATATCTGAGAGGGACCAGTAGTAGGCATTTATGCTATGGAGGGTCAAACACTTCTCTACTTGGATATGTAGATGCAAATATGGCAGGTGACTTGGATGGTAGGAGAAGCACCATAGGATATGTTTTCACTATTGGTGGAATGGTGGTTAGCTAGATTTCAAAGTTGTAGAAGGTTGTTGCCTTGTCTACTACAGAGGCAGAATACATTGCAGTCACAGAGGCTAGTAAGGAGATGATATGGATGACACGGTTCATGGAAGATTTGGGAAAGGAGCAAGAGAGTTGCAGATTATACAATGATAGTCAAAGTGAAATTCATTTGGCTAAGAATTCAGCCTTTCATTCAAGAACCAAACATATATAGCTTAGGTACCACTTCATAAGATAGGTATTGGAGGATGGTGAGTTGAAGCTGGAGAAGATCCATACAGATAAGAACCCTACTGATATGTTAACAAAGCCAGTAACAAAGGAGAAGTTGAATCTTCATTCAACTTTTGTTGGTCTTCAAGATTGAGTTTGAAGATGGAGAAGCTAGAAGATGTTGTTGTACAGAAATGGTGCAGTTGTTTATCTCCAAGTGGGAGATTGTTAAGGTGTGGAGCTAAAAGCTTCACTAGATGAGTGGATGCTAAAGTTGTTGGATTCACATAGTCATCGATGATGGCAAGGAGTCGACTAGTAGTTACCATCATCAGTTATGGATCGGCCAACGTCAGTCATGTGCAGGCAAATAGGAACTGACGTCAGTCACCTGTGCATCTAGAAAGTCTATTTTCTTGGATGGAACAAATTATTTGCATGATAAGTTTAGCTGTTAGTTGTAAGTCTGCATTTTTATTTTTGGAAGGACTATTTTGAGCCCTTGATTAGGAGGTGTATCTAATGGTTGTTAATGCATTGCTCATGATCCCTAATCTTATATAATAGGGATAGATCTTCATAGCTTGTATGTGTGTAAGAAAGAATAGTACAAGACATATTGTATATGTGTGTATCAATCTAGGTTGTTGGAATTGATTGTAAACTCTTAAGGGAAAGAGATCTATACATCTGAGAGGTGTGAGAAGAAAGTATGATTTATCTTCATTGTATTTCCTTCTGGAAGAGTTTAATACAAGTTTTTAGGGTGGTTTCTTTTATCTCTTATTCTTTGCTATTTTTGAGTCTAGTTGCTTTCAATTCTGGTTTAATTCCATGTTTAATTGCTTACATAAAAGTAATCAAGTTTGTTGGTTAATCCCCAACATTAAGGAGATAAATGTGAAATATAGGTCCTAAAGTACCCATACAATTTCCTTGAGTCCTCAACTACATTAAATATGTCCATGCCAACTATATTCCAAACTTTTTGAAAAAGACAGCCAGGAAGCCATTCGGGCACTGATCCTTATCCAAGGCATGAAGAAAAACATGATGCATACTTATTCTTAAAATAAAGGTGTTATTTTTGGAAACACAATAACTGAGAGGAGGGGACATGAATCATTATTTAAAAACTTTTACAACTTTACTTTATCATTAATGAACTATCAAAGCAATATAGTAAACTAAAAACATATCAAGAACCTTGAGCATGAGACAAGAGCATTACACATAGAACACTTGTTTGAGTGGAAAAAATTAAAGGGGAAGAAAACACATTGATATATAAAAATTTAATATAGTCTTATAAGACAAACATCAAATTTATTTAATCACCAACTCTATATGGAGCACCAACCCCAACTAGCTAAGCACCAACTCAGCTAGGCTTTAGTAAGCACCAACTTACAAGGAAACACCAACCCCATAGATGATTGAGCACTAACTCAGCCACATAAAACCCTTTATCACCTTCAAAAAACATTATTTTTCATATAATATATTATGATCTCTATCTTCAACTCTTCACACACTTCTATCCCTCTCAAACTATCTTTTAGGTTCCTTTGCTCAACTAGGTCTCTTCAAGAAAGATTAGGTCATTTGACCTTGATATTCATGTATATTACCCCTATTATATCTTTATAATAGTTTATTTTCACCCTTATTATTTTATACAATACCTCCTTTGTCTCTTCAAAGTGATATATCTTCTATTTTTTCTCACACATTCTCTAACAAGTAAATTAGGCCTTGTTTTTATACTAGGCTCTTGCTCATACACCTATTGGTTGGCCATACACATTTTCCCACTTATATTTTTCATAATATATTCCATATTACATGCCAAAAATATTAACCAAACATTAAAATATGGTGGTCATATCATATAGGACCAAAACCTCTTTTAGGCCTTAAGGAGACCTAATTCTATTAGGCCTTCATTAGCACATGTTACCCTTTGATATTCTTGGAACAATTTAAAAATTAATACATGTAAATAAACATTTATATTACACTAAAATATACCCATAATAATCTCATATTATTTCCATGACACCTTTTATCTCCAACCACCACTTGAAGTACACCATTAGTAATGTTCACAATTAGGCATGTGCATACCCACAAAGTCTGTCTTGAACTACTAAAGATAAAACATAAATTAGCTTAAAAACCATAGAAATAAAACATATAAAAAAAACTTAAATACCTTAATATATTCACCAAGTTAATTATACTTCAATACACAAGGCAAAAGGACTTAGAAACACACATGTAAGTTGCTCACTCAGAGTTGTCAATTTACCTTAAAGAACAGTCGTGGTGATAATGACCTTCAATCACCTATATGACCATTTCAGAGAATAATAATGAATTTATATGATATTATTATATAATTATACCATTTTTAGATATAAATATAATATGTTCAAATGACAATATTTGTCTTGTAGACCAATCTCATAATTTTATGCTTCACTATCTCATCTGAACCAAACAGGTCAACTTATGAGTAACATTTTCATCATATCCACTGACATCCAAAACTTATATCCAACATTAACATGTATTAAAGTTATTTAAAATTTTATTCATGCACTTGGATTCATCCCTATTCCATGATAACACATTCCTAATCAACTTCTCACTACTACCTGGGTTTTTCACTGTTTTCACCATTAGGCCTGTTAACGATTGGTCAACTTGGATGACTACTTTAGTACACTTGAGGGTTTAAAACTATCTAAAAACCAACTTATACATCAAAAAAAAGTCTAAAAATTATCCATCCAATTTTTTTCATACTTTTACTTGGTCAAATCTAACTGCTATAGCAAATCTCTAAGAAAATAGCACTTTCTTGTAGGGTCTACTCACACACCTAACAAACCAATAACACCTAGAGATGCCTAGGAGAGTTTAATACATGATCTAATATTTTTATATTAATTTGAGACCATTATATTCTATTTTTAAAAGATATTTCACATCATATTAGTGTTAGGGTTTTAGAGAGGGTTAACATTATTTCTGTTAACAATTGTTTATAAAGGACTACCCCTCATTTTCAAAACTAAAGCATTTAAATTTGATCTAATGCCCTTCCCCATATACCATGAATATATTAGGTTCCCATGTAGAGGTTAAAAATCCCAATAAACACTTTAAATTCTTTATCAGATTGATAACCCTTCATTTTGTGCACACGAGACCTTAAAACACTTTTCCAAGCCTAAACCTTCAAACTTTGACCTCAAACTTGGTCAACACACTTGAGACAATATATCACACCATTTAAAATGCTCACATTCTCATTATTATCTTTAAATATAAATATCATACCTATCAATGATGTTATCAATCAATAACATTCTTCAATGACCTCATGAACACCTTTATTATGAACATTTGACATCAATGACAACATCAATGCCAAACCTCAATAGTAGGAAAAATGCTCAAAAATATCCCCCTTTGTTATTGATTGAAAAACATATTGTAAATTGATCATTCTTATCTCCACATTCTGGTCTTTCTCCCCCTTTGACATAGATTACAAAGTGATGTCTACAACTTTTTGGATCACACTCCTTGTAACCAAAACACTCAACACATAGGACTATGTGTTTATGAGACATAATACAAACATTCTCCCCATATCTCCATGCATACCTTTTTGGAACAACTCACCTATTCTTGGAGATAATGAGCCTAATTATCTTCCCCTATGTAATTTGGCTTCTTCAATGATTACTAGGGGCAAGAATTACACCCAATTCCTATCTTAGGTGTTCAAAAGTTACCTTTGAAAGTGGTTTGGTTAAGTTGTTTGAAATTTTATCCTATGTATAAACATACTCAAGTCTAACACTTTGTTCATTTACCTACTCTCTTATAAAATGATACCTGATGGTAATATGCTTTGTCCTTGAGTACATGATAGGGTTCTTTGAGATGATTATAACACTTGTATTATCACAATAGATAGGGCTAGGACCATCATAATCCACCTTGTAGTATTTTACAGTCTATCTCATTTATAAGACCTAAGTACAACATGAAGTTGTTGCAATTTACTTATCCTCACAAGTGGAGAATGCTACTAATGGTTGCTTCTTTCTTATCCATGAAATTAGGCATCCACCTAAGAAGAAATCTCCTCCATGGGTACTCTTCCTATCATCTATACTTCCTACCCAATCTGCATTTGTGTAGGCTATCAAATTTAACTCCTTGTTTCTTATATACCACAATCTATACTCCATAGTCCCCTTGAGATACATGAGTATCCTTTTGACTACTTGTAGATGATTCTCCTTTGGATCTACTTGAAACCTTTCCATAAGACCTTTTGCTTACATGATGTCAGGTCTAAAGTCTATGGTGTATAAAAAACTTCTAATCATTGACCTATATGACATCTAATTGACCTTTGAAGACTCATCTTCCTTACTCAAATTACACCCTGTGATCATGGGTATATTAAATACCTTGTAATATTCCATCTCAAACTTATTCAACATCTCCCTTATGTACTTGGATTGTGAAATGAATATACCTTTTTTAGATTGAGTGATTTTCAACCCAAGAAAGAATTATATTTTTCTTATCATGGACATCTCAATCTCTTTCTTCATCACCTCTAAAAATTCCTTGGTCATGTTCTCATTGTTTCCACCAAATATGATGTCATCCACATAGACAACTACTATTAAATGATGGTCATATTTTAACATGATGTATAGATTACTATCTACAACTCTTATTTTGAATATTTGATGTAATAGATACCTATTCAACCTAGCATACCAAGCTATAAGATCTTACTTTAAACCATAAAGAGCCTTTTTCAATATAAAAACATAGCCTTTATCATCTGATAATAAGAACCCCATAGGTTGCTCAATGTACACTTCCTCTTCTAAATTCCCATTCAAAAAGGTGGGTTTGACATCCCTCTGGTATACCTTGAATCCTTTGAATCTTGTATAAGCTATAAATAATCTGATGGCCTCCAATCTTGCTACTAGTTCAAATGTTTCCTTAAAGTCTACCCCTTTAAATTATGCATATCCCTTGCATACCAATCTAGCCTTGTTCCTAGTGATTTTTCCATCTTCATTCAACTTGTTTTTAAACACCCATTTTGTGTCAATGACATTCTTATCTTTAGGCCTAGGAACTAGTTCCCAAGTCTCATTCTTATCTATTTGGTCTAACTCCTCATTCATAGCTCCTATCAAAAAAAATTCTTTGATTTATTTTATAATACTCTTAGGTTTACTTTTAGCTAATAAAGAAACATTATCTTGATTTAAATTACTTACTAGTCTTCTCCTTGTTTGCATACATGCATTCTTGTTGTCAATGATTTCAGATCCAGGATGATCTCTTTCAATCTATCTTAAGGGTCTTTTTGAGTCCTATCTCTCTTCAACTTCTTATTCTTCCTCATTAACCTTTATATTCTCCTCTTCATTCTTGAATTCTAGATTCTCTAAAGTGTTTTTTGACTGTGAGTGTGATTTCCTTATCTCATCAATCTACACATTGGTGCTTTCCACTATCTTTTGTAGCCTCTTACTATAACATATATAGGTTGAGATCATTGATGAGTATCCTAAGAATATGCCTTTGTTAGATCTGGAATCAAACTTTCCCAAGTATTCATCATCTCTTTTGATGAAACATTTGCTCCCAAACACTCTAAAGTGTTCCACATTGGTAGGTCTTCCCTTTCATAGTTCAAAAGGAGTCTTATTAACATTAGTCCTTATCTATCCTCTATTAAAAATTTATATAGTAGTACTTATTTCCTATCTCCAATATCCATCAAATAATATAGACTCATTTAGCATAGTTCTATCCATTTCTTGAATTGTCATATTCTTCCTTTCTACTACCCCATTCTGTTGAGGTGTCTTAACTACTGAGAATTATCTCCTTATTCCATGAACCTCACAAAATTCATCAAACTCATTAAACCAAAACTCTCCTCCTCTATTAGATCTTAGTCACTTAATATTCCTATTCTTATCATTCTTAATAATATCCTTGAATGCCTTGAACTTGTAAAGAGCTTATGAATTTTCTTTTAAGAATGCAACCCAAGTCATTCTTATATAATCATTTATGAGTAACATGAAGTAATTATCTCCTTAAATACTTTAAATTCTTGTAGACCCATAGAAACTAGTGTATTATCTCCAAGGGTCTTATAGTATAGTATTCCTTGGACTTGAACCTTTTTCTAGTCTACTTACCATGTTGAAAAGTCTTGCAAAATATTTTTGTAGGTTTGGTGATCTTAGGCATGATCTTAATAGACTTTTTAGTGTTTATCTTGACTAGATTGTCAAAGTTTATGTGAAATAACCTTTTATGACATATCCAAATTTCATATATCTTACTCATGAATCATCTCTCCTTATTGATATAATTCAAGATATATATATTGTTCTCGGTCCTCTTATTATTGGAAATTAGCCTTCCTGATTTGGGTCTCTTTATCTCACACCCTTTGTCAGGAAAGGTTATTGTGTTTCTTTGATTTAAAATTTTAATTACACTAAGTAGGTTATGTTTCAAACCTTCCACAGGAAACACATTTTGTGTCTTGGTCTTCTCATTGTCCAAACTCAATACACCTTTTCCAGCTATATTGGTAGTTGTGTAAACCCCAAACCTCATTGTTCCTATAACATTCTTATTCAATGAGATGAACTTATTTCTATCTCTTATCATGTGGCTTGAGAAACCACTATCTATATACCATTTCATGCATTCATTTTTAATGTGAAATCTAGTTTGAGCTAGCATAAAATACTCTTTGGTCTTTTGTTCCTCCTTGGCAAATAGTCCATCTTGACCCTTGAATTCAATATGCTTTATTCTAACTTGCTTTGGTTTCCATACCAATGCTTGATCCTTCTCATGCATTCTAGGAGTTTCATATGTATTGTTGAATCTTGAAGGCCTTATAACTCTATAAAATTAGAATATTACAATGTGTCTTATATTATGACATATGTAGCAAACAACATTTATGTACTTATCTCTTGGTTGATTACTCCTTTTCCCATGGTCCCATGATGACTTATCCTTTATTGTATTGGGTTAATTGATTTGTATTTTCATGTTGGTAATCTTGACTTATTTTTAATTCTCACATCCTCTCTCAAACTTACTCATTTTTTTTATGTGCTACTTATGCTCAATCTTCAAGGAATCTAGCTCTATCTTCAACTTGTCATACTTAATTTTCTTTGACTTAAACCTTGTGTTGACACCTTATAACTGACTCCTGAGATCCTTGATAGTCTTTTTTTAATGATTAAAATCATCAAGGTAACTTACGATCTCAGCTTCAAGGTCTACTATAGCTTCTCCTTATTTACTATCAAATTATACTTCATTATCATGCATGTTGTCTTCTTCATGTTGATCATAAGACATCTTTGTGCTTCTTAAGATCACATTCAAGCTATTAGACTTGTCTTAAAGGACTAGTCTCTAATAAAAAATTTTGGAAACATAATGAATGAGAGGGGGGGTGAATCAATCTTCAAAAACTTTTACAACTTTACTTTATCACTCATGTACTATCAATGTAATATAGTGAACTAGTAACATATAAAGAACCATGAGCATGAGACAAGAGCATAACACATAAAACACTTATTTGAGTGAGAAACCATAAAAGGGAAGAAAAACCACTGATATATATAAATTTACTACATTCCTATAATATAAACATCAAACTTATTGAAGCACCAACTCCACATGGATCACCAACCCGAACTAGTTAAGCACCAACTCAGCTAGGCTTCAACAGGCACCAACTTACAAGGAGGCACAAACCCACTAGATGACTCAACACAAACATATATAATTAAAACCTTTGATAAAATTAATAATACCTTGTTTATTGTATAACATATTATGACCTCCTTCTTCAACTCTTCACACACTTCTATCCCTCTCAAAGTGCCTTATTGGCTCCTTCGCTCAACTAAGTCTCTATAGATTAGGTCATTTGACCTTGATAGTAATATATGGTACCCATATTATATCTTATTTATATTTTATATATACCCATATTATGGTCTAAAAGACCTCATTTAGTTTTTCAAAATGTTATATCTTCTACTTTTTCTCACACATTCTTTAACAAGTCAATTAGGCCTATTAGGCCTTGTTCTATACTAGGATCTTGTTCATACACATTTTGGTTGGCCACACGTACTTTCACACTTATATTTTTAATAAAATATGACTTAATTCATGTCAAAAACATGAATTAAACATTACAATAAGTTGGTCATAGCATATAAGACCGAAACCTCTTTTAGGCCTTCATTAGCACACATTACCCTTTAATCTTCGTGGAGCAATTTAAAAATTCATACATGGTAGTAAAAATTAATATTACACTAAAATAGACCCATAATAATATCATAATATGTCCATGAAACCTTTTAGTTCCAAGCACCACTTGAAGCATGCCATTAGTAATGTTCACAATTAGGCATGTGCATACCCAAAAAGTATGTCTTAAAGCACTGAAGATAAAACATCAATTAGATTTAAAAAACATGGAAATAAAACATATACATAGAACCTTAAATATTTAAAAAACTTCACCAAGTTAAATAAAATTCATTACATATGGTAAAAGGACTCAAAAACACTCCAACTTTTTCACTCAGACCTGCCAATTTGCCTTAAAGCACAGTCATGGTGATAATGACCTTAAATCACCTATATGACCATTTTAGAGACTCATGATGCATGTGTTTTATATTATTATATCATTATATAATTATTATATAGAAATATAATATGGTTAAATATCAATATTAGTCTCACAGATCAATCTCATAATTTTGTACCTTAATGTCTCATCTGAACCAGACAAGTCAATTTATGAGAAACATTTTCATCATATCCACTAACCTCAAAAACTTATATCCAACATGAACATGTATTAAAAGTATTTAAAAATTTATTTATGCACTTATATTCATCTCTATTCCATGATAACACATCCCTAAACAATTTCTCATTGTTGCTTGGGTATTTCATTATTTTCACCATTAGGCATGTTAGCAACTAGTTAATTTGGATGATTGATTTAGTACACTTTAGGTTTTAAACATATTTAAGAACCATAATCTACATAAAATACACTTCTCAACCTTCTCTATCTAATTATTTTCATACATTTACTTAGTCAACTCTAACTACTACAGTAAATCTTTGAGAAACTAGCACTTTTTTATAGGGTCTACTCACACACTTGACAAACTAATCACACCTGGAGATTCCTAGGAGAGATTAATACATGTTAAAATAGTTTTTATAGTCACTTGAGACAATTATAGGATATTTTTAACAATATATTTCACATTAGGTCAGTGTTAGGGTTTTAGAGAGGGTTAATAGTATTTTTGGTGTTAACGATTATTCATAAAGGACTTCCCCTTATTTCTAAAATGAGTGCCTATAAATTTGAGATAGGAGCCTTACCCTTATAACATTAATATCTTAGGTTCCCATGTAGATATTACACATTCCAATAAACACTTGAAATTCATTCTTAGGTTGAGAACCCTTCATTCTATGCACATGAGAAACCTTAAAACACTTTTTCAGGCCTAAACCTTTAAGCTTTGACCTCAAACTTGGTCAACACTCCTGGGAAAATATATCACACCACTGAAAATTCTCACATTCTCATTCTTATCTTGATATTTTAATCTCATACCTCTCAATGCACCTCATGAACACCTTTTTTAAGAACCTTCTACATCAATGACAACAGCAATGCCAAACCTCAATAATAGGAACAATGATCAATAGTTATAATCATAGAGTATTGATATTAATTTATTAAATGTGGCATGTATTTTAGTAGATCTTCATATTACTTAAAAGGGTATTCCTTATTTTCTAAGTTGTCTTTAAAAAACCTTACCACTTCCTTTATGATTGTTAACACCTTATTGATCATACTTACATATAAGGCATTAATCAAGGATATCTTACTCAAATTTATGTGAGATTTAAATAAATTTTGAAATAACCAATTATTGTGGTCCCTAAATTTGAGTCAACTCTCCCTATATTTATGCTTCCAATTAAACTTTTCCTTGAGTAGAAAATTAACTAGCTCTGAAAGAAGAGTCTTTTCTTTAAGGAATGTTGTCTGGTCCATTTAGTTCTAAAATACTTCCTCATTGAGGATTTTTAAATATTTATCTAACCTAGCCTTTTCTAAAATAAAGTTTTTGAAATGGGTATTATTCCAATTCTTGAGGTAGTATTTGATAAAATATAACTTTTTGGTCAAAATGAACATTTTTTAACCATAATTTGAGGTATGTTTTGCCATATTTTAATGTTTTTGTCTAAGATTGAATCACACATCCACATGAGCTCAAATTTCAATGGGAATTTACTAGCTGTTGATTCATTGGTAGTAGAGAGAGATGGGAAAATGATAAGAACTAGAGAAGGGAAAAACCACACTTTTAGTTACCCAATCAACACTCAACCATTCACGGGTTAACTGAGAAACGGTCTAGCCATTTAGAAATGTTACCAAAGCCTATTATATTTTTTGTATATGTGAACGATCCTTGCTTTGGCTCAATATCAAATAAAGTGTCAAGGCTCCCAGAATTTTGAAATCCAAATGGGATTGGTTAGATAAATTTCCCCAACCAACCTTGTCCCAAGTAGAGAGAAGCACATTGAAATCCCCACCCAACACAACTCTAATTGGATTTAATATTTATAGTTGAGATGAAATCTCATCTCCAAATCCATTTCTTCTTAATACAGTTTTTTAGAGCATAAATATTGAAAAGATATAACTCGATTGGCTAAAAGATAATGAACCTTACCAAGGAACTAGTTGAAATATTGATATGAAAATGTGAAGAATAACCTATTACAATTATAGATAACCCATAGGCCCAAAAAAAAACAATGAGTCCTTAAATTATCCCTCCTAGCCATGCCAATTATTCTTCCAATACTCTTTTTGCATCTGCCACACACATCTTTTATTTCTTGAATTAAAATAATGTTTGCCTAGTGAAACAAAATAAAATGCCTAAAAATTCCTTGCTTGTTAGGGGAATTTAGGCCCCTAAAATTCCACTAAATTAATTTCATTATTAGTTATAGGGCTTCCACCCCCACAATGCTTTTTATAAATGTAGAAGTAGATAACAATCTCTTGTGTGCCTACTTCCACTTTGACTAAAGATTTTTCAACCTTAAAATTAACAACCTCTTCTTTCCTTTTTCCCATAGTTTTATTCCTTCAATATGTTATGGGTTATATGGATGGCTAATTTTGGTTGATACCTGACCTCATCTTCATCCTTCCACTAGTCTACAAGCAAGTTTTCTACCTAGTTTTTCATTTTCTAGAAGGTTTATGACTTGTGATTTACATTTAAGGATCGACAAAGAAGAGAAATGATATCTAAATATTTTTTAACAATGGATTAATTTTTAAATTGAATGGATCTTAGATTCATTTTTATAAAAGATGATCGAGGGGAAGATAGCCCTATGTTGGGACCCAGATCATCAAAACTTGAAAGGGAAGGAGTAGCCTTCGAATCAATGAAATCATGGTGAAAGACATTATGCTATATTAAAGACTTTGAAGGGCACCATAATTTAGGGTTATAAACTCAAGAGGATCCTTACCTAATTAGATTAGGTAAATTTCTCAAGAGATTCTTGGATTGAAGGTAGTGAGATCACTTTATGGATTGGTTTATAACCTCGATGCATTGCATATAAGTGTCACCTAGGGAATAAATGTGAATGAAAAGAGGAAGGGGTTTGGAGAAATAAAAATAATGCAAAGTCTATCAAAGGAAGCACTAGGCCCAACCAAGTATTTTTTATCTATGTGAAACACCTTTCCTAGGTGGCTACCAATCTAAAGCAACAGAGTGTCCTCCCAAAACATGACCAAAAGAGCATACAAATGAAATAAATTTAGAGGGGGCCTAATTTTAGTATGAAGGGAATAAAAATTTATAACCCAAGGCTAAATGTGAATGCTAAAAACCACCAATTGTAGTCATATAAATTAACATTTAATGTTAAAATAGTGTATTTGTGACCATCCTCTTATATTCCTTGAGCTCATTTCTAATTCCATACCTTTAAGCCAGTATTCCTTTATCCCAATGCAAATGATCCCTACCTTCAATAAATAAATATATATAATTTTTCCTAATATTCACTCCACATAGCTTAAGGTCATCCTCTAACTGATTCACATTTCCAACTTAGTTTATTTTGCTTCCTAGACAAGGTTACTCTTGCAGGACTATTCGGCCACTAATAGCATTTACATCTATCGGCTATGTCCTCCTACAAAATAATGGCTAATTACTCAAATTTAAAAATCACTTAATGGGTTATCTCACACATTTCAAAATCCCCATCCAAGAAATTCCTAAAAAATTACTATAAAGCTAAATTTTAAACTATTATGCACATGAGGCTCACACATGGAAAATCACTAGAACATCTAACTATAGATTGAGGAAAAAGAACCTATTCTTCCCAATTTAAAGTCCACACAACCCTAATAGCCTAAATTTAAGTCTATATACACCTCAAAGGTCAAAATTCATGCTTGAAGCACATTAATTACACTAGGATTACACCAACATTTATCACTATACTAGTCTTTCACACACACCACCATAGCATGGGATAACTACATGGATTTTGGTCCCTATTTAGAGTATTCATATATAGATAGTGATCAAATAATGGGGTGTTGAGGGCTATCACAATTTCAATTACTAACCCTTTTTCCTATTTATTTTATTTATTCATCATCATCTATCAAGCTAGGGTTTTAACTGAATAAGAAGGTACATGGTGGTTTCTATAGTAAATCATGCATCAAAAAACACATACATAAGATGAACATGTGATAATACATTGACCCAAATTTTCATTAAGGGAAAAAACCCTACTAGATATTGGTGTTCCCTATGGACTACAACATAAGTCAACCATGTATGATTAGTAAGACCTCATCCACATATCTAGTGAAGCCTTGTTCCTAATTCATAATTAGTCAAAATAGTCACACAATCAAATCTATAGTCTATATCTCAATCCTAGACTATAGATTATTGAATATTATAAAACTTAATCATTCATATTACTAGGGTTCTTCTCATTCTTTTTGTTGTTTCCAATTGCTATATTAGGGTTTTCAAATTTGAGAAATTCTTTGTTAGCAAAAATTTTCCAAGTTTTCATTTCATATTTCATTTTCTCTAAGAAAGTTATTTTTACCTATTTTAGAAGAAATGCTAGATTAAGTGATACTCAAGTTGAACATTTTTAGATTCTCATTGATAGCACCATAATGGCAAAACTAGTTAATATATTTGATGACATAAATAAAAATAAATTACAAGGTTTTCTTTCAAATAATCAAGATATGTAATATGCATTTATAAACATTTTTAGAGATGAAATTATGAAAGCATCAAAAGGTCAATCCTCTAAGACTTCTACTACTATGGGTTCTTATCTTTTCTATACATCATCTAATACAACTTTTGTAAAACCATCTATTATGGGGTAAAATCAAAGGTTTACATGGATTAGTGTGCCAATTCCTACTTTCTCATCTGATACACCACTTTTGGTTAACACACACTCTATCCCTAATGCACAATCCTTTATATAGACTGTTATAGCTCTAAAAACTAAAGTGTTTAAAATGAAACAAAGTGATTTGAAACCTACTCAATATCTTGATTCTCAAACTCTATTTCATACTCCATTAGCACACCATATTTTAGCATATCCTCTACCACCTAGTTTTGTGGCACCTAAGCTTACATTATATGATAGAAAATTTAAATTTCAAATAACATTTGAAAGCATTTCATAATGCATGCTTGGACTATGCATCCAATGATTGGTTATTGACCAAGTTATTTCCAAGAAGTCTAAAAGAGTGAAATTTAAGATGCTTATATGATTTACCACATCAATTAATGCGATGTGTTCAACCCTTTGGTTAATTTCTTGCTTGTGCATTTCTCAATCAATATCAGTGAAAAGATATCATATGTTTAGATTGCACAACTCAAACAAGGATATAATGAGACTATCATATAATATGTCTTAAGGTATAATATCATGATATCAAAGATGATGAATCTAATGGTAGATAAAGAATTTTAAAATATCTTCAAATAAATTTTGTTCCCACCTCTACATGAATCCATTATGCTTAAGTTTCTCTCATTCACAGAGTGTCACACAGTCAAAGTAAGAGAGGTCAAATTATTGGCAATGAAAAATTTAAAGTATGTAACCAACCAAGTTTCTAATTATCATGAAAATAATCCAAGTAATCCACCATACAAGGTAAGGCCAAATGATAACAAGAGTGATTAAAAGGCAATAGTGAATGTAGCTTCGGAACCTACTCTATGTATTGTATTAACAACTCCTCCAAGGAGATAATTTACTAACTTACAATAAGCTCTATATAAACTATTACAAATTTTAGCCAAATGCAACCTCAAATCTCTCCCTCCCATTAAATATGTTGATATGAGTAGGACTCTTCCAAATGGATTTTATCAGAATGCATTTTTTGAGTTTCATATAGCACTAAGGCACACTATAAATATATGCATTAGTTTACAACATTAGATGTGAACATCATTAATATGGGCACATATATAGATAACACAATTTCACAAGGAAGTAAAAGTATAATAATGAAAATATTCAGTGATATTTTTCCTTAGCATACAACTAATGAGACAATAGATACATCAGGAGTGCATTATGCATATAATGCGCACCCTCCACCAATTTATTATAATTCTCATACAAAGGCACAAAATCCTTTGAATGAACATTATTGTTATTTATCATACTTTAGTGCCACATCTACTGCTTATCACATTTTTGGAGCATGAGATAGTTGATGATGATTTATATTTCCATTCTTTATTTATGCAGGCTCATATAGATCATCAACCTACATAGAATCTTATGGTTAATAAAGGTTCAAGTGTGAACATGTGTACTATCACACTTCTCACTCATCTTGGATATATAAATAGAGATATATATCCTAGTATAATCATTCATAAATGGATTCAATGGTCATATTAAAAATTATATTGGTGAGATTATATTACCATTATAGGTTGGTCTAGCACATGTGGCCACCAAGTTTATAGTAGTACTTAGTGCAAGCATCTTTGATATGTTATAGGGATGTCCTTAAATTAAATAGATTTATGTAGTTATTTCTATATTTCACAATTGTTTTTAGTATATTTATGCTAATGAGGTCATTATATTTTATGACATTTCATAAGAATACCCCATTAGAGTAAAAATATCTTATTCCTACACAACAGATCTCAGTTGAGCAACCTAAAAAGGTTCAACCTAATCATAAAGTTTAGAAGTAAGTGGCCAACTTTACAAGGAGACTTGTCCTTGAAAATCCACTCAACCAAATTTTTGTTATGGATTTTAGAGAGCCACTCTCCACTCCAACATGTTCCAAATTGATATTATTGAGTAGTAAGGGTGTTCTACAAAGAACACTATCATAGATTTCGCATACTCCACAGTGGGTTTTGAAGAGACCTAGAGTTCACAATGTTATATAACATACAGAGTATAATAAAAAAACATCATGATATTAGCACTTGTGGTTTAGATTCATATTATTTTTCAAATTTTGAGTTGAGATCAATTCCTTCATTGTGGCATGATGCTCTCCATTTGTAAAATATCACCCTTCCCATGATAGACACATGACCTATTGATTGTGAGGTTATTATGGGAGTCATTGGTTAGTATGTTCCTTTTTTAGTTTAATATATTCAAAAAATAAAATATTTTATAAAAATAAAAAATTGGGACCTATGCATGATATGTGTAATTCATTTTAATCAATTTATTTGTGCTTGATATATACAATATATTTCTATATCTAATTTATATCAAAAATGTTTCACAAGTGTAAATGAATGAGTTTCAAAACATACAAGTTGTCATCTCTAGATAAAATTGTAGGTGGTCATATTGTCTCATACCCAAAAACTTAATAGAAAAAACAACACTCTATTTGGATAGTCATGAACTACCTTCCTATCCAATTCCACCAAAATTGTCCCAGTGAACATGGGCTCTCCTTTCTTAGATTCAAAACAGTCACAAGACTCCTACAGCTAGTTCACATTTCAATAAATTCATTGGGGTTATCTTTTCACTTAGGGCTTATCATTCTATAAATATCCCTATTATTTATATTCTAGTTCAATACATTGTGCACAATCTATTATTTTTTCTCACTTACATTCAAATTTTTATTTTACTAGATACTTGAGTCATTGAATTTAGTAATATTACCAATTACTTATGTTGATCAACTAAACTTATTCATGCATGTTTTATGTGTTTACTTATATAATTCATGTCTTATGTGTATTCATTATTCTGGATTGTGGTCATTTGAACATGTCCTAATTTCTAACTCTAAACCTTATTTTATGTTTTCATATGTGTGAGTGACATTTGAATATGTCTCATATATGTGGCCCCTTAGATTTATTTCTTATTTATGTGATTTTGTGTATTTCCTTGTGTATGCATCATGGCCATGACTCTTGTTTGATTATTTTTTTTAGTTTGTGATGCCATGATTAATATCATGCATCTCCCTAGTTTGTGATGCCATGATTAATATCATGCATCTCCTTATTTTTTGATGCCATGATGGATATCATTTATCTCTTGAGTTTTTATATTTAGTTTCACTTAGCTAGTATACGATCATTAGTTACTATGTTCCTAACCACTAACATTTATCTAGACTTGATACTATGTATGCTTGGTTTCACATGCATATTATGTTACTATATTGATCAATGTATCTATGATGATGAAATTATATCTAATGTTATCAATTCTAATCAGATTTTAATCTTATATATATCATCTTTGCACAAATTTTAGTTTTAAATTAAGTTATTAAGTATACTTCATAACTCACCTCAAAAGAGGGGGCATACATAGTGGCTTGTCTTAGAGACTAAACTTTAATAACCTAGTACACAAACAAACAAACATATTTTACTTATTGGATCATATTTCACACCTAGATTTTACTCAAAAAGTAGTTTTAGACAACAATACTTCATTTTAATAAGGGCATAGGTCAGTCACATCCATAACAATACACTATCATTCCAATAGTTAGAAAATAATAATTTACATAATGTATCAAAATCATAGTCACAAGATAGCTTGTAATAGGTATAAAGAATTAGTTTAGATGAATACTCATATTTTTGCTCAAAATTAGTGCATCATGCATAGCATGTGTTCTAGATTATAACACATGTTCATATTCAGAGAGTCACTTGATATTACTCAATTTCAAAATTAGTATGCTTAGATATAAAATTAGGGGCATGTACATAGAAAATGACCACCTTCTTTCTCATTTTTGCACCAATTTCACAAATGGAATGGAAACATATGTCATTCTCTACATTGTATGCACTGGACCTAGATTATGTTATTTTTACACTAGTTTTGTACTATAAATTAATCTTATTCCATCTACAATGGCTGATTCATCCTTTTATGCAAGTTTTGCACCAAAAATGATCCATTAGAATTCATACATGTATTCCAAGCTACTTTAGTACTTTAGGTATGTAATGATGGAGTCAAGCACACCTTGAGCTCTTAGTAATGCTCACCTATAAATGAGGGTTAGAGCATGCATATTCCAATCCAAGCTATTTAATGAAGATAAATATCTGAGGGTCATACCCTCTCTAGTAACCATTTTTGCACCAAGAAAACATAATGGTTAGCATACCCAATCAAGTGTATTTTTTCCTTGTTATTTGATTTATAGGTTTATTATCTTTTGCTTTCAAATTTTCATCTTAATCAAGGAATGATTTAAATATGTTTCATTACAGGTTTTATTTAAGCTCAAGTATAATTCTTTTATTTTACTCTATAATTTCAATTTGTTGCATTAATAGATTAAAATGGGGAAAACATAGTCGTATAAATTAACATTTATTGCTAAAATGGTGTACTTGTGATCATCATCTTACATGCACTTAGATCATTCCCAATTCCATAACTCTAAGCCATTATTTCTCTATCTCTATGTGGATAATCCCTAATTTCAACAAATATAGATACATAATTATTCCTAGACCTCACTGCAGATAGCCCAAACTCATCTTCTTACAAGGCCACTCTTTTAGGTCTATCCCACCCTTAGGTAGAATTTCAATCTGTCATCCACATTATCTCACCAAATAATGGCCAATTACTCAAATTAAAAATTACATAATAGGTCATCCCACATGTTTCATAAGTCCCATTTAAGGAATTCCTGAAAAGGTCACTATATATCCACATTTAAAACCATTTTTCACACAATAGGCTGACACATGGAAAATCACTAGAACATATAATTACACATTGAGAAAAAATCATTTATTCTTCACAATTTAGATTCCACATATCCCTAGTATCCCAAATTTAAGTCTACATATACCTCAAAGGTCATGAGTCATAGTTGAAGCACATTAGTTACACTAAGAGTATGCCAATATTTAGCATTACACCAGTCTTTTACACACACCATCATAGCATTGGAGAACAACATAGAGTTTGATCCCTCTTTAGAGTGTTAGTATGTAATCAATGCTAAACATAGGAGGTGTTGAGGTCTATTATAACTTCATATGCTAACCCTTTTTTCAATTTATTCATCATTATATATCAAGCTAGGTTTTCAAGTGAAGAATAAGGTATACAATGGCTTCCATAGTAAATCATTCATCACATAGCACATACATAGGATAAATAATCACCAATGCATAAACCTAATTTTTTATAGAGGGCAAAAATCCTACCAAACATTGATGTTCCCTATGAACTACAGTGTATGTCAGCCCTGTCTAATTAGTACAACCTCATCTAGAGATTGATTGAATCCCTATTACTAATTCATAGTCAACCAACATAGTCACACAACTAGATCTACAATCTTTATCTCAATGTTGCACTGTTAGATTTCAAAATAAGTAATTTTTCCATGTTATTTCCCTTTTAGCAATATTTCCAAATTAGAGACAATTTATTATATATCTGAATATTTTTATTTTATGTAGGAGTTTGTCATAATTAGGATTTAAGTGCATTTCCTTGTTTCACTAATTTTGATAAACACTAGTCACCTTGAGGTATCATTAAATGTCTTTGTTCTTTGTTCTTTATTCTTTGTTCTACAAGGGAGAAAATTACCACAAATAAACCTTTAGGTAATAGGCATATAGTGAAATTTCATCCTAGATTTCCAAATAATATTTCTCTCTATCTTTCCACAATGCCCACTTGTTAAGGAATCTACCTATTAGGGCAAACTCAATGAGTCAACTAATCTCTTTCCATAAATTCTCACTAATTAGGTCAACCTGCACTTAATCATTTACACCAACAGTGGCTTACTCAATGCCATAGGTAGAGTTAACCACCATTATCTTCACCTTTAGAACCATAACCCTCCTAAGATCTTTCATTAAACCCGTCTGTTGCTCACTACCCTTGCTTCACTCCTGCTCTCGTAATTATACCATAAAAAAGGATATATTATTATTATTATTATTATTATTATTATTATTATTATCATTATTATTATTAATATTATTTTATGAAATATATCAATCAATAAATAATATAATATATATGTGTGTGTGTGTATCTTCACCTTTAGAACCAAAACCATCCTAAGATCTTTCCTTGAACCTGTATGTTGCTCATCACCCTTGCTTCACTCTTATTCTTGTAATTACACCATAAAATGGATATATATTAATTATTATTATATTATAAGATATATCAATCTATAAATTATATATATATATATATATATATATATATATATATATATATATATTAGATAAATATATGTAAAAGACATAGGGATATCATTCTCAAAGTGTCTATATGACTTTGGATTTGTGAAATAAATAGAATGAAGCACCTCGATAATTATATCTCTTAGCATCTTTTAGTAGAATTATATATGATATGTACGTTATTTTTATATTAATTTAAAATAATAAATAAATATTATATATAAAAACTAATATAATATTTAAATTATTAAAAATTTAATTAAATTTATTATTTTAGTTTATATTTTATCCATTACACACATTTTCTCTGGTACATACAGTTGTCCCTGACAACCATGTATAGGACCTTTATCTATAATTTATAGAAATATCCATGAGGAATGTGGGTTACTTTAGAAAGTTGCATTCATTCAAAATTCATCCATAATAAACTTCACTCAAGGAACATTTAAGTTTTAGAATTTTATCATATGTTATGTCTAGTTCGAATGGGTCTAAAAAGTTTTTTTATTCAACATTAGCCATATAAATCATAGTAAAATATGGAAACATTAAAGGAAATACGTATATGCTTAAATAATTTGATGTACTCAAAGTTTCACATTGCATCTCTAAAATATTTTGATTATAATTTAATACAAACAATTATATATAATCCATGACTCATATGATGATTGAATTTATTTTAAGAACCCAACAACCATGTACTAGAAAATATATCAAGTTTTTTTTTCCATTTTTTATATCATCTTGAAAGGCTTCTTACTGCTTTCATTCTTTTGCAAAACATATGTTAAAAAAATTGTCATAAAGCAATCACATGTGATAGCTAAATCAAACTAACTTTACAATTCTATTTATGCAATAGTTATCAAATCAACCATACTCTTGATTTTCATCATGGTAAATTAATTATGTGTCCATGCCTTCAAATCAAAATTTATACTTCCTAAAATCAAAACATGCATAATGAAATATACTATCATCTTGTGTATAATTAAAGACAACTTCATAACACAATTTTTCATTTATTTATATAATTGAAGTATCCATCACAACAAATGACTAAGGATACATATTTGCAAGTATAATGCAACAATATATAAGTAAGAAAATCATATTTCATATTTTGAAAGTTTAATAGATTAATTCCAATAGACAATATAACCTAAAATTAAGCAACTTAAAATTGCTTACAACATAATTTCAATATTATATATAATATTTAATATAATCATGAATCAACCATAAGAGAAAGTATTTATAATGGACTCTTATAGAGTTTTACAATCCATCTCTATCATTGAATACCAAATAGAAAACAAAAAATGGATAATGTATACACATAATATTTTCAAACTTTATCAATTATTGATGTTTTCTCTCTTGTAGGAACATGTCGAGTCTTAATCTCTCTGAGTGCATACCTTAAGGAGTGCACTGGGAAATGGGTGAGCAAACCATTGGTACTTTTTAGTATTATTATCCCTTTACTACCACTTTCTATATACAAAACCATCTCCTAAAAACATTTCCCTAAGCTTTGCCTCATATCTTTTAACCTCCTTTAGTCATTTTCTACCTTCATTAGCCCTTCCCTAGCCTAAATTCCTTTTTAACAATTTATGATACATTATCAACCCCATCAACCCTATACTCTAATTGAAAAAACTCATTTAGGGTCTAGATCAGCCCCTAGTTGACCTAGACCAAGACCTAATTTGTTTTTCTCAATAACAATATAGAGTCGATTAGGCCAACCCTATTGGCTAAAATTTCAAAAAGGACTAGGCTTAGATCCAACTATATAAAAACATTCATTTCATTATTTATTAAGAAGATATATATATATATATATATATATATTATGCATCTACTTATCCACTATTCTACTTGAGGATCATATCTTAGGGTTTCATAATTTCATTGGAGATATGGATCTTATCTTGTGGAGAAGTCTTTTGGATGCATTGATAGGTTGTGTAGTCTAGAGTTGATTTATCCTTGTCATCCTTACATACCATAATAACCTCTTGTGAAGCACCTTGACTAAGGGAAATATTTATGTTTGATGGGTTTTTATTCAAAGGTAAGTATTCCTAACTTTGTTTCTCCTTTGTAAGAGTAGATAGATATGCATTTTTACTTCTCTTCCATGCATTAGGATTTTATATACATTTATGTGAGTATATACCTTTTATGCATGTTTACTTTTAATGTTTATTACCCCACTTTGTGCCACAAGATTTGGTGAGTACTAGATTAGACTTTTACTTTGATGTTATCATTTGTACATTGAGAATATGAAAACATAGGACCTAGTTATTGTTATTGTATAGTTTTATTTGATTGGAGGCTTTGGAACCCTTCATAGTGATATTATTATGGTAAGAGATCCCTTGGATAGGTCTAGCAAATCCATCTTGATCATGACCCCTAATATATAATGTATCAATAATTAGAAGTATAAATAGGATTTATCTTCTTCAAGCTAGGATTGATTTATAGATCAGTTGCATGTCCCTTTGCATACATTCTGGTAAACCCGACATGAATCTAACCCTTGCAAGTTTTCTTTCATACCATCATTTTTATATTCATTTATATTTTTCTATATTTATAGTACTATATCAAACCAATCATTATAGTTATAAATTTATGTGCATAGGTTTAACACACATTCATTTCAAAATGACTATATTCTATTTGTGTAGGTATTCATCAATTATAGGTTATTAGATCAGTCAATTCAACATAGTATTTTTCTTCAGTTCCAAATTAGCATACATTGTTAAATAGGTCAACTCTATCTACTATTTTCTTCTACTAACATACAAGTCAACAAATAATATCAAATAGGTTGACTCTATTCATTATTATTTCTTTAACACACATGGTTTTATAGAGCTTGGTATAACCAATCGACTCAGTTAGCATAATTTGAAAGTAGTAATTAAACACTACAGCATAAACATTTGCAATCTAAATCATCTTAAATCCCACCAAGGTTCCTTTCTCATCTCTCTCTATCATTTCAATTATTCGTTTATTTTTATTTTTCACAAGTTGGTAGTCTTCAAAATTGTAACCCTACGGCTAACTAGTTTGACCTGGTCGACTTAATTCTATAGTTTGTCTTTTGTCTGAGAGACATAGTTAACCTATTCAACTCTATTCTTAAAGACCTTGATTATACAAAATGGTAATGACCTAGTTGATTTTATTTTGTGCTTTTTGCATAAAGTGTTGCCTAAACCAAATTTATAATATTATCAATCAAGGAATTAACATCTATTTACTAGTAATTATTTCACATTTCCTTTTCACTTGTTTTCATGCTTAGAGTAACTCACATATTATAATTAGGTGGTTTTCCAATTACCGATTTAGTTACACTAATTTATTATTTTGCACACTCTACCAAACCACTTAACATTCAAAAAGCATTAAACATTTATCTTCCCAAGGCCTACCTACTTGGATTTCATCATCAAGGGGCAAGTTGACTTGGTTTTCTAGCCAAGCATAAATACGTAGTTAATGGTATTTATTGTAAAATCATGTCACACCCTTATTGTTTTGGGATTGTGAAGTGAGGGAGTTATTTCAGTGAATTTCTTTCTTATTATTGGAAAGAGGGAAAAGAAGAAACTAAGTACAGGTATGGTTGAAAAACTTGATTGATGTACACATGTTGAAATTAGAATATAGTGAAGAGATCCTATTTGGCTTTGGGAGGATGACTTGTACATAATAAATAAATAAAGCAAACTTGTTTGTTAGATAGATAGTTGAGTGAATTACTTAGTGATAGCTAGATCCCAGAAGCAAGAGCTTCCTTAGGGGTTACCAATCCACAAGTTTTAAACAATTTGCATCAATGAATCAAAAGGTATTGAAATTTAATGTAAGAGTGATTACTAATAAATATGTTATAACTAATTAAATTAGTGACAAAATAATTAATACTAGTGTTAGAGGTTTAGGGTATGCTTCAAAAAATCAAAAAGGGGTCTATGAATAGGTAGGAATACAAATACATAGGTTTGATTGGGTGTAGGTAGGTGAGATTAATGTTGACCAATTTTTGCCCTAGGCTAAAAAATCATTCACCTTCTTTATTCACTTTTTGAAGATAGTGTTTCCAGGTTGAACAACTTCAATGCTAGTGTTTTCTCATTTTGCTTCAAACGACTCAGTTCAATGAAGAAGGCCATCAGATCTAGTTCAGCAGTCGTTGGTGCACAACGATTGAACCATTTTGGTTCAATGGGTTCATTTCAATAAAGGTTCAATGGCAAAGTTCAATGAATGGTTCATCAGCTTGGTTCTTGCTCATCGGCGTGCTCAATTGAACCCTTGAACCGTTGAACCTTTTTGGTTCAATGGCTTGGTTCAAGGGTATGTCCTTGGCCGAGGGGTAATCCAAAAGGTCTGGTACCCTTCTAAAGGGTAGGCACAACAAAGAAAGGGTCAGGAATTTAGGCACAATTTAGGTTCGGATGTGCTTCAAAAGAAATGATAAGGCCCAGGCAAAATTTCCATGGACTTTTTGTCCACGAGAAATGTTTGCAGCTCAAGCAAAGTCAAACAAGTGGGAAAACATCTATGGATAAAAGTCCATAGAGCATACAAAGTATATGGAACTTTCAAAATCCTAACATAAAACATTAAGGCTCAGGACAGTTCATAAAACAAATGAAGGCATGTCAGCAGTCCACGCAAGCCATCAAGCTAGCAGGGCGAAGGGTGCTGAGGAATTAACAAAGGAAAGAGTACCCGAGGGTGATAAGAATTAGCAAGCAACCAAAGGCCAGCAAGGCAAAGCACGAGGATGTCCAAGGAGGACATCAAGTTTGATATGAAGCGGCCATTGGTTTTAAAGCAAACAAAGGGAGCACTGACCAAAAGGAGCCAAAAAATGAAGTGACCTGCTGAAAATTCACCCCAGGGGCCGAGCAGGCTAGATAAGACAAAATGGAGGAAAACCAAAGTGACAAGCAAGGAATGAGTAAGTAGTCAGTCCAACTAGCACTAATTTGAGAAGTGACTCCAGTAGGTGAAATAGTGCCAACGAATTGATCATTTGGGATGCAAGCGGCTGGTAAAGCAACTTGTTTTCTCTATTTTTCATTAAATGAGAAGGCAAATCACGTATTAACCTTGACAAAGGCAGATTTCAAGGGGACAAAGCACACAGTTCATTAATGATTTTGAGAAACTTATTTCCTTTCATGAATAGACGAAATAGGCCACTTGTAACCAATGAGCACCAAATGAGCCTCTTGGACTTTCCATATAACATTGCGAACTTGTTCATTTGTAATCATCTTTTCACAAATTTTACAAGGGCACGGCTCTGCAAAATTTCACCTGGATCAATACAAATGTAATTTTTAACCTCCACTTGGATAGACATTCTTGTGTATGCATTGAATGTTTGCTTATGTCCAGTCATTGTCTTTTGATGTTCTCACAAGTTTAACACCAGCAGACCTACTGTCTACAAGACGCCATTGATGCAGCTGACAGGAGAAGAGCAGTATTTGGGAGTGAAGGAACAAAATAAATTACTTCATAAGTGTGTGTTTCATATCACCTTAGGTGATCTCTATCTTGGATTTTCCTTTGAAGCCTCCCTGCTAGTTTCTTGCAGTCTGGTCCTTCTACCAAGTTCGTAGAGTATATATGTATTTGTCTAATTCTGAGAGTGGATGTGTGAAGGTCAACCTTTATTTTGGTGCATCACCTCTTTTAGAGTAGGTAGTTTGTTTTCCATGCATTTCTTCTCCCTTTTCATCCCCTCTTTATTATAGCTATCTATATCTATATTTTGCACTGCCTAAAACAAACATGATGCATCAAAGGGAGCTAGTCCTTATCTAGAGACTCTCCTCTCTAGCTTCACTGTCCCATAGGTGAGAGAGGATTTTCCATGTTGCAAGGAGAGGGTAGGAACTTGTTTTCCTACCACTAGGTGCAATTTCTTGCATCAACAATTTTGGCATGCCCGGTGGGATAGTTTGATAATGAAGTAAAGTTTCAGGATTGATGTTGGTCCTATTACAGCAAATCATTTAATTTTATAGCATCTGGCGACTCCAAGTTAAATATGTTGGTTAAGCAGCCTGGTGCCATCAAGAATCATTTCTTGTATGTATACTTATTTTGCAAAAAATCATGGGTTTTGTTTCCCTTCATATAATTTGGATCAAACTCAAAATATTTAGAGAATCCCCTCAAGCAGATCTCCTAGTTTCACTATAATGAAAAGGGAGGTGGCCTTGGAATTGGAGATTAACAGGCTGGAAGAGTAGTACAGATATCAGCACGAGTTGATGTATAAAGAGGAGGGCTTGTTTAGGCAAGTGCAGACCCCCTCTTTGGCACCAAATCCTTTTTACCAGATTGCACTTGCTCACTCCAACTTATCAAATATACATGCTCCCAATCCAGTGTGCCTGGCTTTCCAACATCAAATGATATCAGAATAACCTCCCATAGAAATGAACCTTCTAAATTCCTTAGATTATGAATTTTCCACTGGGGGAAATGCCATGAACCATCACATCTCGCTCAATGTTGATCCTACTCTATAGGATGATGCTGGTCATCTCCAAGAAAGACTCTTCCAGGATAACCTAGCCAAGAAAATTGAAGATTTAGAAGATAGGATGAGACTGCTTCTTAAAAAAGTGATGAAATTTTTAGACCTTGTGGAGGAGCCCCAGGACCTTAGAGAAAACAAAGTTATTGCCTATTCATAGGAGCAAAATTTTAATTTAGAGATCCTAAACTGGGGGAAAATAGTTGAATCATGGGGCAGAATAAAAGAAGAAAAGCAAGGTTTTTCTCAAAACCTTGAAGACCCTAAAGCTGTGTCTACTTATGATGATGCTAGAAACCTCCAGGAAAAGCTTTTTCAAGAAGATCTGGCCAGGAGAATAGTAGAGTTAGAATCCAAAGATAAATTCCTCAATCAATGTGTGGTGGATGGTTCAGACCAAACAACACTTTCTATGTCTGAACACACCCCACCTACACATTTCCAAGAGAGTTATCAGGCCATCCCTGATATTGGTGAAGTGCTGACCAAGTGGAAGGAAGAGAATCATTTGATTCTAGCTCAAGGACTACCTCCTCTTCCACATGTTTTCTCCACTTCACCTCTTCTCAAATAAGAACCTATTTTACAAGAGGTAGGTGAGGAGCAGAAGATCTAATCTGCAGCTCTTCAAGAAGCTGTCATGGGAAACAATGAAGAATAAATCATCATTAATGCTCCTTGTGAAGACCTTATCAGCAATGGAGAAGACACAGGTCTTGCATATATGTTGATGTTCCAGCAATTTGAAGAGGAACAAATGCATGGTAAGCTCTCTTCTCCTCTATTTGATGAACTTCCTTGTTGTTTTCATGATGAGGTCGACTGCATTGAAGACCCTGAGTTAGAGGAAAATCAGGAGGATACTTTTGAACATCTAGAGGTCCTAATTTTTGAGGAGGAAAAGGAGAGGCATGTCTTCCTAGAGGAATGCCTTGAAGAAGTGAGCTATGAACAGGGAAGTGATGTTCTATGGGATGAGCAGTCATTTTGTGAGTCCATTTCAGACATCACCACAGTCAACTTTCTTCAAGAAGGCCAAGAAGAAGCAGAGGATGAATCTGATAGAGTTTTTAGTGAGGCAAAGGAAAACAAATCAGACCATGATATATTCAAGAAGAATTATGCAGATCAAGGGGATTATGGTGATGAGCCAGTAGCCATTAATTTCTTGGTGAGGATCACCTATATAAAGAACCAGCATTCAGCAAGCTTCCAAGGACAAATAGATTACGTATATGTCAGAGGCATGTTCGATTTCGATCCACTCAGGCACCAGTTAACTCAGGTGATAGGCAAGAGGAGCAGGTCACCATCTCTTTTTTCCATTCAGCTGTTTGCCTAGCACCATAAGTCTTCTTGCCAAGAAGGGGACCTGAGAAGTTTTCCTTTCGATCTAGGAGGGAGGTGAGCTTTCTCGGTTAGCTGTACATAATAGTTTGCTTTCAGTTGTTTTTTCTTGTTTTCCCTAAGTATAGTTTGTACAGGTAGCATTCTAGCCTTGTATGTTTCCCTTTGCGTGTGGGGTAAAGCTTCTTGTTTGATTCTCCAATCTTTGGGGGCTATTGTTGTTTTAAAGTTATAATTTGACTCTGTGCCCAATGGATTGCAAGGCAATTGGTCTTTATGCATAGCAGGCATGCTTCCCCTATGAGTAACCAACTATTGACCAATTTTTGCCCCAAGCCAAAAAATTGTTCACCTTCTTTATTCACTTTTTGAAGACAGTGTTTCCAGGTTGAACAACTTCAATGCCAGTGTTTTCTCATTTTGGTTCAAATAGCTTAGTTCAATGGAGAAGGCCATCAGATCCATTTTAGCAGTCATTGGCGTGCAATGATTAAACCGTTGAACCATTTTGGTTCAACAAGTTCAGTTTAATAAAGGTTCAATGGCAAAGTTCAATGAATGGTTCATCAGCTTGGTTCTTGCTCATCGGTGTGCTCAATTAAACCCTTGAACTGTTGAACCTTTTTGGTTTAATAGCTTGGTTCAAGGGTATGTCCTTGGCCGAGGGGAAATACAAAAGGTCTGGTACCTTTTTGAAGGGTAGGCACAACAAAGAAAGGGTCAGGAATTTAGGCACAATTTAGGGTCAGACACGCTTCAAAAGAAATGACAAAGCCCAGGTAGAATTTTTGTGGACTTTTTGTCCATGAGAAATGTCCACAGCTCAAGTAAAGTTAAACAAGTGGGAAAACATTAGCGGACAAAAGTTCACAAAGCATAAAAATTTTGGAGGACTTTCAAAAGCCCAACACAAAACATTAAGGCTCAGGACAGTCCATGAAACAAATGAAGGCCTGTCAGCAGTCTACGTCAGCAGTCCACGCAAGCCATCAAGCTAGCAGGGTGAAGGGTGTTGAGGAATTAACAAAGGAAAGAGTACCTGAGGGTGCTAAGAATTAGCAAGCGGCCAAAGGCCAGTAAGGCAAAGCACAAGGACGTCTAAGTAGGATGTCAAGTTTGATATGAAGTGGCCATTGGTTTTAAAGCAAACAAAGGGAGTGCTGACCAGAAGGAGCCAAAAAATGAAGTGACCTGCTAAAAATTCACCCTAGGGGCTGAGCAGGCCAGATAAGACAAAATGGAAGAAAACCAAAGTGATAAGCAAGGAATGAGTAAGTAGTTAGTCCAACTGGTGCTAATCTAAGAAGCGACTCCAGTAGGTGAAATAGTGCCAGTGAATTGATCATTTGGGATGCAAGCGGCTGGTAAAGCAATCGATTTTCTCTATTTTTCATTAAATGAGAAGGCAAATCATGTATTAACCTTGACAAAGGTAGATTTCAAGGGGACAAAGCACATAGTTCATTAATGATTTTGAGCGACTTGTTTCCTTTCATGAATAGATGCAATAGGCCACTTGTAACCAATGAGTGCCAAATGAGCCTCTTGGAATTTCCATATAACATTGTGAACTTATTCATTTGTAATCATCTTTTCATGAATTTTACAAGGGCGTAGCTCTGCAAAATTTCACCTAGATCAATACAAATGCAGTTTTTAACCTCCATTTAGATAGACATTCTTGTGTATGCATTGAATGTTTGCTTATGTCCAGTCATTATCTTTTGATGCTCTCACAGGTTCAACACCAGCAGACCTATTGTCTACAAGGCACCATTGTTGTAGCTGACAAGAGAAGAGCAGTATTTGGGAGTGAAGGAGCAGAATAAATTACTTCATAAGTGTGTGTTTCATAACACCTTGGGTGATCTTTGTCTTGGATTTTCCATTGAATCCTCCCTGCTAGTTTCTTGCAGCTTGGTTCTTTTGCCAAGTGCATAGAGTATGTATGTATTTGTCTAATTCTGAGAGTGGATGTGTGAAGGTCAACCTTTATTTTGGTGCATCACCTCTTTTAGAGTAGGTAGTTTGTTTTCCATGCATTTCTTCTCCCTTTTCATCCCCCCTTTATTATAGCTATCTATATCTATATTTTGCACTGCCTAAAACAAACATGATGCATCAAAGGGATCTATCCCTTATCTAGAGACTCTCCTCTCCAACTTCTCTATCCCACAGGTGAGAGAGGAGTTTCCATGTTGCGAGAAGAGGTCAGGAACTTGTTTTCCTACCACTGGGTGCAATTTTATGTGTCAATAATTAACTTACTAATTTTCACTACCACATTGACTGTAGTGATTGGGCTAATTGTCAAAGATTAAGGTGACCATCGATGATCAAGGTGATCATTGATGGTTGGATAGAATGTTAGTGGTTGGGTCAACCATCAATGGTTATTATGTCTGGATATGAGTTGATAAAAGGTTGATTGATGAGATCTAAAAGATAGATTCTGAGAGATGGGTAAGACCTGGGTTGATTATAAAATAGAAATAAAGTAAATGAATACTAATAATCAAGTACTTATCTTACTATAAGTCAATTAGGTGAATGGTTGAGGTAGTTGATATGTTGGTGGAATATAGCTTGATTATGACAGAGTAATGGTACCTAAGAACTTAGTAGAGAGGTGGTAGTAAATTGAGTCTCTAATATGATTGTTAGATTATTAGATTGATGGTGGTGATTGGCTTGCAATAAATAAACTATTAGATTCACAATCGCTTGATAACAATTGTAGATGGATTTCACCTTCTATGTCCTCTCTTCTTATAGGAAAAAGCAAAAGGTGGAAGTGAAGGTTAAGCAGGGCTATCTATTTATAAATCATCCATGCAATGGCTTACAATAGGATTTAGAAAACTTATATTTAGAAAAGAAAACTAGTTAGTTTGTATGCCTTTAGTGAAAAATGTGGACCCTAACCATTGATGGTCAAGGTGATCATTAGTGGTCATCTTGATTATCGATGGTTAGGGTGATTGTCAGTGGTCATCCTAACAATTGATAGTCGAGGGTGAAGGTGAAAGGTGTTTAAAAGCTAAGTTAATCTAATTGGGTAAATTGATTATGGTTGGGCTCAATTAGTGGTTAAAGGGGGAAATTGGTCATAGGGGGGGAGTAGGTAGTCTAGGGGTGTTTTTAACATTTGAAATGATAGTGTGCAGATTTTAAGTGTTTACATTATTCCCCTTTTTGTTATACAGCTTTGATTTAATAAGCTACAAAACAAAAAACAATGATAATCAAAGGTCTGATTGCCCTAAGCATAGGAGGAGGTGTTCCCCCTAAAACTAAAAGTTGATGAGGAAGAATAGAATTGAGTGTAATTTTGATAAGAGATATATGGTGAGTCACAAGGTGGGTGACAAGAGGGTTGGGTTTTTGAAATGCAAACTTGTACACAAAATGAAACTAAGTGTGATAGTCAAGATCATGAAAAGACTAAAGTTTCCAATGTTGGTAAAAATAATAAGGGTTAGTGCTAAGAAAGATAAATATTGAGTGAACCACGTGACCACATGTAAGTATGGTGGTTAGGAACACTCATAGATCCAAGTCTCCTAGGCAAGGTTAGTGTTTTCATAGGTATTCAAAGTAGGAAGTGCTCCTTTCAAAAAAACAAATAGGTCAAGTTTCATGGGTATCTAAGGTAGGAATTACTCCCAAGAAGACACAAATGATTGAGTTATTCACTAGGTAGTGCAAATGTAAATGGTCAATAGGTTAAGGTCGATCGGTGCATTCAAAGGGACCAAGCATGGTCATTGTAAAATATGCAAAAATATGGGTTAAAAATGACCAATGTGGATGTGGTGTAATGGTGGGATAGAGAAGGGATACCTCTAAAAGTTTATGTGGGAGAAAGGTGATCTCCAAAGGGTGGCACCTAGGTTGGTGCTAAAAAGAAGGCTTAAAAAGTGGCTTCCTAACCATCAATGGTCAGGGGTCCAAAAATTCAACCAATGATGATCACCCTAACTATCGATGGTCAGGGTGGAACCTCAAATGGCCAAATAACAAAAAGCAAAAATGACATTTTATTTTCACTATTTGTTATTGACCTCTAAGATTTCTATGCATCTGACAAGCTACAGAATTTGGCATTTTGCTAAGAGTTGACTAAGTATTCAGCTAAGGTGGATGTTTTTGATTGGTGAGAGGCATTTTACTCAAAGTGATTTGTAAGGACTAGAGATGCAGGGTGGATAAGGATGTGGTCGAGTAGCAAAACATGGGATCTAACCTTGACAACACTTGATTAATGAGGTAGGGGTTACTTTTAAAATCATAGATTAATTAATTAGGTCTATTAAGTGGTTAAATTTAATTATTTGTGGTTAATTTGATAGGGTTTCAAGGGTTTTGACCTAAGTTTACATTTTGGTAAATTTGGGAAAATTTAATTGGTAAAATTTGAAATTAGAAGTGTTTATGGGTTGAGGGTAGTGTATAAGGTAGTTATAGATAGGTTATATGTTAATCACTAGTGTTTTGGATAAGTTTAAGAAGAGGTAGGTCAAGTTTTTGCCATTGGTAGTCATACATAATGACCATCAATGATTTGACCTAACTGTCGATGGTCACATGTGACCGTCAGTGGTTATCCATTGAGAAATATATCCCTACTTGACCATCGATGGTATAGGTAAACCATCAATGGTCGAGTTATTTAGAAAGGGTGGTTAAATATCAAGTTTTAGTAAATAGTTTTTTAAATGTTTTTTTTTGAAAAGGATGTTTATAAAGGTGTTAAATGGTTAAATAAAAGGTTAAGTCAGGGAAAGGATAGGAAAAAATGGTTGCTTAGGTAGAGTGAGGTATTAGGTTCATTATTTTAAGGAAGGTGTTGAAATTTTTTGAGTAGGGTAGATATTCATTGATTACTAGAGGTAATGATATAGATGTAATATGTAGATGTAAGTTGCTACTGAAATTGATTTGAAAACTAAGTGTGTATGTTAACATGATTGTGTTGCAAGCATGAGAGTAGATCTAGATGAGAGAACAAGTGTCAAGGATATTCATTAAGGTTCATGGAGGGATAATTGGTAATGATTGGATACATATGGAGGATTTTATCTTAGGATCCATATGACATTATTAATGGTTGCCATGAGATGTGGTGATGATAGTGGCCCTCATCGAGAGATAAGATCTAGCCACTAACACCTTTTTGCTACCGATAGGAGAGATTACCATCCTCTTAGAGGATGCACATAGGATCACATAACTATTGATCCAAGGGGAGTTGATTTACCACATTGAGCCTAAAGAAAGGGATGAATAGATGGAGCTATTGTATGGTGAGGATCGGGCCTATGTAAGGTGAAATTCAAGCAATTTTGTTTATGGGATATTGTATCTGAGGGCTCCAAATGAGAGGCACCTGATGACGATGATGATGATGATGATGATGATGGTTGTGTCTTGATTCACATTTCCAATTTCAAGTAGTGGATTCTTTCCCTATCTATTACTAAGAGTATTGGTAGAGATGTTGTTTGGGAGGACTATGTTTGGGTGGGCACCAATCTTACTAGTGCAGATATACATGGAGCTCTGGGCATTCAAATATCATAGATGATATGGGATTCATGTTGGATTCATGCTTCATTACTAAGCATATGAGCATATTCAAGTGATAAGACCCTTAGGGTTGTCATGGGATGCCTATGCATAAGTAGATTATAGAGTCAGCTTCCTAAGATGGAAGGGAGATTATGCTTTGATAGGTGCTAGAGGAGGTGTCAGATACATTGATTAATTCTAATGCATTAGAGGGTTTGGTTATAGGTGATGTGGTTTGGAGACCATATGTGGGTTGGCCTAGGTGGGCCCTCTATAGTTACCATACTCTATCTTTGTAGAGCTAGAGATAGATATACGGGTGGAGATACGGGGAGATAGAGTTTATCCCCTTTGATCAAGTTTGGAGGTAGTTTGGTCTTATACAGGGGATTCCTAGTCCATTCCATAGGATGTAGTGTTAGATTATGAGGAGCTGAGTACTAGAGTAAGGATAGATGATGCCAACATTGTTGATGGCTATATGGCTAGGTATTAGGCCTTATATGTAATAGTTGATTTTGGATGGGATGATGAGGGCTGATATACCATGGATATGGATCCCACTAGGGTACAGGCATAGGGTGGTGGTCAGGATGGATAGGTAGTGGTAGCATTAGAAGCTATATAGGAATAGATCACAAGTTTATAGGGATAAGTGGCTGCATTACAAGGTAAGATTATCACTTTATAGGGTTAGGTTACCACATTGATAGGAGAGAGAGATCAAATGAGGATATCCCTTAGGCTAATGACTCAAGAGAGAGATACACTAAGGTCAAGGGTAAGAGTTGTAGTAGCACTAGTAGGAGGACCACTTGATATAATCATAATGACATGATTCTTAGCTAAAATTGAGGAGTTGAAATATTATGAGTCTATAGTGTTAGCATAGTGTCCATTGGAGCCTTGATGGGGTAAATATAAATCTAGTTTAGTAGATAGGGCAGCCATGGTAACTCTAGATCAGTGGGTTACATTAGTGACAAGATAGGTTGGTATCCTAAGAGGACTAGCACCATATGGTAGTATAGGTATAGGTGCAGGAGTAAGAGGGGATAGTGGGAGTGGTGCCTTAGGATCTGATATTGTATAATCTGATATGTTATAGTGATAGATGTGCATCATTTTGATACTATCCTACATGTTGATGTAACAATATGTACATGTTTTGAGAGAGATTTATACATTATGTATTATTTAAGAAGTATATGATGATGTTTATGTTTCATAATGATATATGTTCTATACTTCATGGGATAGATGTGAGTGCATATATATTTTATGGTTCATGGTTGTGATCATGGTTTAAGTTTTATGCATATGAGATGTGGACTCTTTAAATTTTTGCAATGATGTTATAGATATATTATTGTTCTTATGGTAATGATGTTTTGATGTGATTTTGGTTTATGGATGATGCTTATACATTGATGATTATGAACCTAATTAGGCATGTGATGATATTCATGGATGGTTATGGTAGATGGGATTCCAAATTTTTAAATGATTTTTTACTTCATTAGATTTAAACATGTGGTGAAAAGCAATGGTCAGTTACTTTATTGATTATGATGCTTATGGTGCTTTTCCCATGTTTATGATGGTAATTATTGTGGTTATTATTATGATTTATGCTTTGGATTATTATTATGTTTTGATTATGCTTCATTGACAATGTGGTTAAAATAAAAACACATTAGGTAGCTTTAATCAATAACATAAGATAGGTAGACAACAAAGATAATCAAGAGACATATGTCATAACAGAAAGATCAAATAGTCATGATAGGATAGGAAGAGGGCATGATGCTTCTTCATTGACAAGGACTAGAAAACAAAACCAAATTTGGATTTACTTAATGAATATAAGCATTTTAAATGATGTGCATTAGCGTTCGCTAGTTAGTTAGTTAAAAGGTGTCTTGACCACATAATGTCAAGTGAGCTCAAGAATCCCTTGATTTATGATGTGTGAAGGGGAAATGGATGAAAATGGAACTTTCTTGTGAGACTAGCATGCCTCTTTTGTAGGTTTCCAAAGAACTAGGGTAAACAATCTTATATCAAGTTATGTAGATTGATCGATGCGAGAAGTCTACTTGTGTGGGCCAATTATGGCTTTCACCTTGTTATGTTGTTTTGAAATCCAATTGTGGCTTTCAAGATTAGTTTTATTTTTTTGTGATTTTGATAATGGATATTTTATTAATTATGGGAAGCTAATCAATATAGGAAGCTTTTTATAAATTGCTATGCTTTTGATAAATGCTTACTCAACCATCCTTCAAGGGAGTGGTCAAAGTTTATGTGATTTGTTTAATTCTTTTGATAACTATCCTTTGAGGGAGTATTTCACCTTAATTTTGGAAATTTCAAATAGATGTTCAATAGTTATCCTTTAGGGGAGTAGTCTATGAATGCTAAGAATGACCCACGATTGTTAGTGATAGAAATTTTTTTATTTTGCTTTGATTTTAATTGACATAAACTTGCTTAGGTCGACTTAGTGGCTCACCTTTATGAAGGTAAAACTAAAATCATAAGAAGGTTGATTAGGTGTGAAGAGGTTTAGGTGATAACAACCATGAGAATCCATCCTGTGAAGGTATGGAAAGTACCATGAGAACCATGCCATGGGTAGAGTCATGATACCCATTATTTAAGATAAGGATATGTTGGTAACATATAATCACATGATTCAGTTTGAATTAGTTGCCCCTAAATTAGGGAGATGAAATGTAGGTGGATAGCAAGGGATGAGCTTAAGTTAGACAAAAAGGTGAATGCAATCCTTCTCAACAAAAGAATGGATACAAATGAGAAGCATTATGGGGCTCAGGTTCTAGGTGGCCTTTAAGAGAAGATAATCAGTAAGCTCCTAATCCATAATTATGGGTTATGATATAAGGTCCAATCCAATTGAAATCAGACTTACCCCACTTACTTTTCTCCATATTAGTGGCAAGTTGGTTTTCCTTTAAGATGAGCTCTTTGATATTGAATTATTACACTTAAGGTGTTTTTTATAGGCATCCTTAATGTGTTCTTAGTAGACATGAATATGGGTAAGGGTTGCTAGATGACACTCATTGAGTAGCTTCAATTGGGATAAATGGTGTTGATGATAATCATTCTCAAAAATGAGATCTTGCAAAGATATGAAAAGAGAGGGTATTTAGACTTATAAAGGCAAGATGACCTCTACTCTAAACATAAAAGAAAATGGTGTAGCACCCCTAGGGATTTCAATGTGTCATGTCCCCTTTTTCGTGGACATTGACAGACTTGATGATTAGCCTATTATGCGACCTTCGTAGGCTAATAGGATGGATAGAGGGTCATAATGGAGCTTGGCTTGACTTTGATTCAGAGAATTCCTACAGTTGGCTTTCATTCAGGCTATTTCAGACACATTTGGCTTGAGCTCCTATTATTTGGGGATATTTGACATGCAACAGAGTGCCTTTATTTTGGTATGGTCATGTGCGGAATCACTCCCTGGTTCACTAGCTTCAAACGGTTCGAGGATCCAACATGTATTGAGGGAGATATTGATATTTGATTGATTTAATCAAATATTAATTATTTAGCCTATTTTTAATTAGAAACCCTAATTCTAATTTAAGAAAACCTAATTAGGGCAAGCATATCTTTTTGAGGGTATAAGGGTTTCTCATGGAGGATGCATTGATTATTGATTATTGATTTTGAAGAATTCTTCTGTGAAGACTGAGCCAAGGGTTCCAGGATTCCATTATAGTGGAAAACGTCAACTCTTCATTGTGTGTGATTTAGAGACTGTGAGATATCAGTTGATTTATTGCCAAATTGAGAGATATCTTCATATAGAAGTTATCACAGAGGTATACAGATTTGAGAGATAGCTTCACACAGAAGTTATCACAATATTTCAGGTATTTCTTTATTTAGTTTTGATCCAATAAGTTATACAGATATAGATCTTCTGTATTAGAATCATATATTCTTGAGATCAAGTTGTTCAGCTATTAAGGGTTGAAAATAGATAGGTTGTGTTTAATTGGCAGTTGTACGAATTTTGTACAGATCTGTGAAAATCTGTACGCATCAACAAAAAGTTTAGGCACTGACATCAGTGAATAGAGATCCCCAGTGATCGACATCAGCCGACTGAAGACCGACATCGGTAGAGAAGGACCGATAGAGACCGACATCGGCAGTATATCAACTGACGCCGATGACTGTGTGTTTGACATAGCAGGCCGAGACATAATTTCTAGATTCAAGCTCAATTTCCAGATTTACAAAGCCAGGGTTTTCAAGACTGTATTTCATATTATTTTATATGTATGAGATAAGACTGTAATTGTAATTATATAAACAAGTGATAATATATTTGATTGGCAGATAAGATATTTACTATGGTTTATTGTTTATCTAAAATTTATTCTGCAAGATTGTATCTTTGTTCAGAACTGTTTGTGTTTCTATATTCCCTATTCGAAGGGGATATTACAGTGGTATCAGAGCTTTGTGCAAAAAAAAGGATCCCCTAAGTAAGGGACATCACAGTGGTATCAGAGCTTTTGCTTAGGAAAAGGAGCCCCTACATAAGGGACATTACACAATGCTAGTACAATAAGCCCACAAGGTGAAGGGGATGTGCATATGCCAATCCTAACTAGATTCATTGACCATTTTAGTTAGCATGTTATTAGGATTTTTTTAGAGGCTTCTGCCTATCCATTAGCTTGAGGGTGATAGCACAAGGAGAAACTTAACTTAATGCCAAATGTATCACATAGACCTTGGACTTGTTTGTTATTAAAGGATTTACCATTATTAGTGATAATCTTATGTGTAACACCAAAGAAATAGATGATATGATGGTTGATAAAGTCAATAATCTTTTCTACTTTAGTTGAGACTAGAGGAATAGCCTCTACCCATTTAATAAAATACTTAATTGTGAAGATACTAAAATGGTGTCACTATGAGGAATGGGGATTAATTTACCCAATGACATATAGACCCTATTGTGAAAAGGGATAGAAATAGTAGAAACATGAAGGTTATGACTAGGTGCATGATGCAAATTATCACGTTGTTAACACTTGACATACCTTTTTACATAATCATAGCAGACTTGGTTAAGGGTAGGCTAGTAATAGATAAAATGAAAGATGTGCTTAGTTATAGTGAGGCCACTAAAGTGACCCACACATATATCATCATGCATTTCTTTGATTGTGTGAGAGGCTTCTTAACTACGTAGGTAATAGAAGAGGAGGCCAACATATCCATTCTTATAAATGATTCACCACATAATGATATAGCGAGAGGTATTCTAGATAAATGATCTTTGAGTATTCTTAGAGAGGTCATAAGGAACTATGATAAGGTTAATATAGTTAAAGGTTTTTCAATACCAAAGGTCAAGTTAGGTCTCCTCCACACTAAAAATGGTGGGAGAATCTGATTCGACATAGGATGGTTGGGTAAGTCTATGGATAATGACAAAAACCTTAGATTTAGAGGGTATAGATGGTATCTGAGAGGCAATGGAATCTATGGTGTCAACAAACTTATTAGTAGATCATGGGAATTGACTAGATGTGGTAGTATATAAATTATGCTAAGGGTTCATTAACTATTTATTTGTACTTCTACAAAACATCATTCTTACACTGGTAAGAGCCATTGACTTGATTGACTACAAGTTAGGAGTCACCAAAGCTGTTAATTATTTTGACTCTTAGGGCTAAATCAATCTTAATGCCTATGACTAGGGCTTTATACTTAGCCATGTTGTTAGAACATTCAAAATTAAGCTTGAAGGATAAAAGGAGAGGTTCACTATCAAAGGGGATAAGGATGATACCTACTCCCCCACCACATTGACACTTTGACCTATCAAAGAACATGATGACTTGATAGGTGAAATATGCATGAGAGAGGGTCATGATGGACTCATTAGGGAACTAAAGAGAAAGAGGTTGGTTGGATACTAAAGGTGCTTTAGCCAATTGGTCAAAAATGACTTGCTCCTTAATTAACTTCTATTGGAGGAAATCAAGATCAAACTCTACTAAGAGCATGAGCCACTTGACCATACGTTAGTTTTGGTATGGCTTGGAGTGCATGTACTTGAGTGGGTCTATGTTAGTAATTATGTAGGTTTTATGGTTAAGAAAGTAGTGGTGAAGTTTGGTGGACATGAAGACTAAAGCTAAGTAAAGTTTCAATGTATGGGTATACTGAGTCTCGTATTCCACAAGTATGTGGCTAATATAGTATATGGCTTTCTCTCTATGTTGTTCATCTCAGTGAGCCAGCATTACCCCTAGGGAATGGTCAGTGGTAGAGATATAAAGGTAGAAAGGTTGATCATCCTTAGGAGGGGTAAGGATATGTGGTAAAAAATTTACCCTTTGAGTCAATCAAAGAATTTTTGAAAATTGCTATTCCACTTAAAAGAGACATCCTTCTTCAAAAGGTGGTGAAAAGGTTGACACTAGTCTGAAAGCTAAGAAATGAAATGATGAATGGATTGAATCTTTCCATGTAGGCTATGGAGTTTTTCTAGGTTGGTTAGAGGAAGCATGTTGATGATGGATTTAATCTTGGTAGGATGGACTTAGATCCCATTAAGGGAGATAATGAATCTAAGAAGTTTTCCCGATAAGACCCCAAAAATGCACTTCTTTGGGTTGAGGCAGACATGGTAATGGATAAGTTGCTCAAAGATGATCTTAAGAATGGCTAAGTGATCTTTTCAGAGTTTGGATTTTTTAATAAGGTCATCCACATAGTCCTCTATAATTTTATGGAAATGGTCATGGAAGAAATAATTCATGGCACATTGGTAGGTTGCACCAGCATTATTTAATCTAAAAGGCATGACTCTATAGTAAAAGGTTCCCTAAGGGGTGGTAAAGGCAATTTTATGTTGATATTTGAATACAATTAGTATCTGCTTGTAACCCAAGAACCTATCCATGAGAGATAACATCTCATAAGTGGCTATAATATCAATAACCTAATCGATGCTAGGTAAGGGAAAGTCATCTTTAGGGCAAGCAAGGTTGAGGTCATGAAAGTCCACATAAATAAGTAGTCCTCCTATGGCTTTGGTGACATGTATAATAGTCAAGACCCATTAGGGATAGTTAATAGGTTGAATAAAGTTGACAGAACGTAGACACTGAAGCTCTTCTTTGACGAGGAGGGATATGCAGGGATGTATGTGTTGAAGCTTTTGTTTGGTAGGTTTGGTGTCATAGTGAGTGACTATATTATGGGTGGAAATGGTGGGGTAAATTCTAGGCATATCACTATAAGACAAAGCAAAATTTATGTTACAATTTTAGAGGAAAGAGGGGAAGTCTTGAAGTTCTTTGACGGTCAATGATTGGCTAATTTTGACAATGTAGGGGTTATCCAAAGTACCCAAGTTGATATCCATGGTGGATTCATTCAACATGGTTAAAGACTTGAGAGGAAGGGATTTATGGATTAAAGAATATGGGGCACCAAGATAGGTGAGAATAGAGTCATCATCCTATTACTGAAGAGTGTTAATGGTAGGAGAGTCTTCTCCTATCATGTTAGGATGCATCAAAGGGATGGTTATGGTTTCCCCCTCCTAATAAGTTAGGGGTTCAAGGCAGATCATGTTGATGAAAAAATTTAGGCAAGATGATGTCATCATCATCACACACAAGTAGAGGTAAGGTTGGTGAGGAAGGGACATCTTCCTCAACAATGGTAATGGTAGATTGTTTAGCTTTCTTCTTATTAGGTAAGATGAAACTAAGTTCATGCTTCTCATATGGCTTCCTAGTTTTGATGATGACCAATTTTTATGGGCCATGCTCATATTGCCCAAGACTGAAGCCTTTCTAAACACACCAATAAAGGTGTGTCATGGAAAAGTTTGGTTTATCTAGGTAAGAATAACCAATGGTGAATAGTCAAGGTAGTAGAGAGTAATAAGATCACTAAGGGATTTGTCAAGTCCCCCATAGACAAAATGGGTCTAACAATGGAGAGGTCCAAATGGAATGATAGTTTTCACATTGGGGTCAGATCATGGCCGATTGGTAAGATGCCCATACTCATGAGGAGTAGGGAAAGCATCAAGTGCTAAAAGATGATACTCCCCCAGTGAAAGGCAATGGAACATTGATTCTAGAGGGTTTATGGTAGGAATTTGGTTTAAAGGGATAGAGGAACTATTTGATGCCTCATCAATGGAAGGAGGTATGATATCTACTTTAGTGGTAGAAGGTTAGGTTTTAGTCGTTATGAGTATGCTGGATGGGGGTATGAGGACATCATTGGGGTGATAAGTCATGTTGCATGTTAAGAAAGGACTTGGGTTAGCCTAGAGGTGATGACCTAGCCTTCATGCTCAAACTTAATATAACAATGGAGGGTAGAGGGAACGTAACCCATGAAGTGAATCTAAGGTCACCCTAACAAGATGTTGTATTGTAATTCACCTTCTATGACATAAAAAAGTTCAAGGAGCATGTGGGGTCCTAAACAAATGTGAAGGATGATAGTTCCCAAGGTAGTGGCCATGGTATCATTGAAGGAATGAAGGATAGCTAAATATTTAAACATGACATTGTCCAGTAAGTTGAGTTGGTTGTAGGCATGAGAGGAGATGATGTTAATGTTAGTTTCCCCATCAATCATGACCTATTTGATGTGGGTTTAGTTGATGTAAGCAGTGATAAAGAGAGGAAGATCTAGGTCTTCAAGATGGATGGAGGGTACTTCTGAATCCTTGAAGGTAACAAGGTTAGAAATTTGAAGGGCATTGACAAAGGTGGTTAGAGGTTGGGGGTCCTCGGGTTAGACCTCAATGGATTGTAAAACCTCTATTAGTGCTTGGTAGTGATTAGGAGAGGTAGAGATTAACTCATACAAGCTCATCTTTACTGAGGTTTGATGAAGTTGCTTGAGGATAACTCTCCTAATAGATTCTAAGGGGTTAAATTGGGAGGCACCTAAGATAGACACCTTGGGTTTGGTCAAAGATGGAGATGGTTGGGTACAAGTTGGTTAGGAGTTTAAGGAGGGGTATGTCCAATAAATGGGCACCTTATCCTTCTCTTTGTTCTCTTGTGACCACATTGATAGTATGGATAGAAGAGGTTGAGTTGGAGGATTGGTTATATTCGTCTTCACTCTGAGGTGAGAGTGGAGGAGTGGGTGAGTGTTGGGTAGGTATAGTTGGTGATTAGATTGGTATGAGGCTTATAAGAGATTTATCTGTTATTAGATCATCCTCATCATAAAGCTAATTGATGATGGTTTAGAGAGCTTTACAATTTTATGTATCATGGTTGGGTGTCTTATGGCAATAACACATGTGGTGGTCATTATACTAGATGGGTTTAATCATTAGAGGGTCAAAGGGTTTGATGGGAGGTAGGGTTAAACAAGATTTTTGTAATAACATTTATAAAATGGTTGAATAGGATTCGGCCAAAGATGGTAAGGTTTAGTGGTTTTTACTTTGGTGGTTGAGGTAGGAGGTTATTTATAAATATGTTTGGTGGTGTTTGTTTTGGGTAGGGTGGTGTATTTGGTTACTGGCTTTGATTTACATAAGGAGGTTAATGAGTTAGAGCTGGAATATCATAAGGTAGGTAGCTTAGGTATTGTTGGTATGGTGAAAAAAGGTGCATCAAAGAGAAACTATGAAGGTGTCACCAAAAGAGGTGGTGGGGTTTTGGTAGAGGCAACTAGCTTCCTATTCAAGGTAGAGGGATGAGGCCCTAGAATGGAGGGCAAGGTTAAGGGGGGGGGAGGGTGAATTTGGGCCTTCCAACCTATATGTGGTTTGACCTCTTTTGTTGTCTTGGTTTGATGTTTAATTTTCAAGTGCGAAGAGGTTATGTCTAAATTCATAGATGGGTGACTAAGGCTTAGTGTAGGGAGGATACCAAGGTTTTTAATTGGCTTGGTAGGTTTGGTTGGAGAAGGTGACTTAGTTTCTTGGGGTTTAGGTGTCTCAGATGGTTGAATAATTATAGGATTGGTAAAATTAGTTGATAGGGTAGAAGCTAGGATGGTGGGACTGATGGGTTATTATACTAAATGTATGGTTTGGGGTTTTTGCTTGATGATATAAGGTAGACCTAATTAATTCCATAAGTTTTCTCAATAAATTTTAGGGTAGGAGAGAAACTCCTATTTATACATTAGCTTAGAGAATGGTTTGTAAGCTGGCTTAATTCCGTTAATGATAGACCTAAAAGATAGGCCCTTAGGCAGAGACACATAGATGATAACCTCATCCTCTTCCTTAATCAAAGGATGCAGGGTTGAGATAGGTGGTTTCTCTTTGGGAGGAGTAGACATGGGTGTTTCCTCCTCAGGAATGATCTTCTAAGTGGATTGGTTTACTCAGTAGTCAAAGGTAAATATAGGGTGGTGGTGATGGTTGGTTGTTTAGATATATCAGCTAAAAGGGTGGTTAAGGACTCCACCACCTTAAAAAGTGGAGGGGGAGAAGATGGTATTTCCTTGGTTTGGGTATTTGAAGGAAGGTAAGGTAACTCCACTACCTCAATAAGTAGAGAGGGTGAGAGATAAATGGGTTGGTCAATAGGCTCTTTAGTAATGAGTGTGTCAATAACTATGTTATTGTATGGGTATCCTGGGAGCATTCAACATTGTTTCTCTCATTCTTGGTAGGAGCATGGTTTTATAAAGGTTGCCTAAATATATCAAGGGTTTATTTTGATGGTGCATTGGGGTTATCTAATATAAGCTCCCCCTTGTTGATGAGATATTGGAAAAGGCTCTTAAAGGTGTTGCACTTACTGACATCATAGCCTATTACTCAATGGAAGGCACATAGATCATTCTTGTTGCACCAACTAGGTGTAGGATGAGAGGATTCAAATTTTTGGGGTGACTTGATAGGATGTAGTTGAATCATATTGGCTTTCAATAACTTCTCCAAGATGGAATCATAGGATTCTCCAAGTGGAGTGAATTTATATTGGTTGTTCCAGGTTTGGTTCCTCAGGTTTTGTTTTGAGGAACTAGAGGAATTGGATTAGTTAAAAAAAGGTGAAGGAACAGCTTTAGGTACAACTATATTTGTGATTCCCTTACTTTTGGTATTGGTATTGGGTTGGTTGCTTGACTTAGAGGAAGAAGCCTCACTAGTTTTGTAGGTTGAGTTCTTATTTTTAAGCTTTAGCTTTCCTTCGTCAATGGCTTGGTTATATAACTTATGCACCATGGTAAAATCTTCATCAAAATTTTGGAAGCTTTGGACACATAGTGTGGAGGAGATATGTTTGGCACATGCCTAATCAAAGAGCTCTATGATTTTGGGTTGAGGTAAGGAAAAGGAAAGTTGGTTAATAAGACTCCTCCAATGAGCCACAATATTGGTAATATATTCATTCTCAATCTATCAGATAGAGTAGAGGTTGGTGATAGAAACTTTCTTAGAGATATTGATCAAAAATTGGTATAAAAAGGTTTGATCATGTAGGGTGAAAGAGAAAAGGGAGTGCTTAGGTATGGAACTATACCAATCTGATGTCAGACCAGCTAGAGACATGGGGAAGGTGCAGAGAAGGGAATCATCATAGGTGATAAGATAACAAACATGCCTAAATTCCCTGAGGTGTTTTTGGGGATCCTCTTTACTTTAAAATTTAAATAACTTGGGAAGTTCCCATTGGGGAAGATATGGCCTGGTAGGTACGAATGGATGGATGGGCTCATTATAGATTTGGTCATATGATAAGATCTTGTGAGCACCCAAAATGGATGATTCTAAGTTGGTCATCTCGTCCATAAGCATCTTCATCAGGTTGGCTTAGGTTTGTGCATCCAAAATGTTATAAGATGCATATTATTGAGGTGGTTGGGAGACATGCTAGTAGTGGGTAGAAGGTTAGGAGGCCACCACATATAGGTAAGTGTATGTCAAATTTTGGGTAGAAGATACATAAGGGTAAGTAGAGGTAGGTAGTTGGGTAGTGGGTACATGCCTTTGTATATTAGGGATGTAACCAAAAGTTTTTCCAAGGGGTGATTGTTGGATAGGAGTGGTAGTTGGGTTGGTGATCGATGGAAGGGTGGTGACCCTCATGCTAATTAGTGGTAAGGTAGAAGGTATGAACACCACAAGGTTTTGAAGTGGAGTAGTGGTTGATGGGTTGGGGGTAGCTAAGGGAAGGTTGGTAGTGTTAGAGGTATACACTCCTATAGAGAAGGAGTGGTTGGCAGGAGTAGAAGGTATAAGGGTAGTGGTAGTTTGAGTTGGTTGGTTTTCAATGATAGTCTCAAAGGGGTTGTTGGTTGATGAGGAAGCTTGGGTAGTCAATAGTTGGGTAGTAACCATGGAAATGGAGGTACTCCCCATGAGATGTAAATTCATGCCATAAGTTGGATATATGGATGGAGCCAAATCTAGGATATGGTAAGACGTGGTTGTATGATAATGTTGTAAGGTCATGGGATTGTTATCTAGGAAAGTGGTAAATTTTGCATCTCCTTAAGAAACCTCCTAAGGGAAAGCAGGACTTCTCGAGGGGTGAGGAGAGTCTACTATTTTATAGATATAGTCCATGGATGAATAGGTAGAAGAGGTAGGTTGGCTTGGTGGTGGGTTTTAATCCATAAGGTCTCTTTGTTGATGACGAGTGAGAACCATACGAGATAGGGGAGATAGAAATCACAAACAGCCTTACTACTCAAATAAAGATAAGGCAAGAAAAGATCAAATAAATCGAATCACACTTTAAAATATATGTTAAAACCTAAAGTTTTAATTAATCTCACTTTTGGCTTATGTCTTAATAAGATGTGTTACTAAAATTGGTTTGTAGATCGGGTACTAAAAAGGAAGTCTAAGGTTAGTTTCAAGTTATATTTAGGTGTTCCAAAAGAATCTATAATGGAATCAATACATGGCTTGGTATTGGGGCCTACCCCCTCACTTCACACATTATAGAAATAAGGGTGCCAGGTGCTTAGCCAATATATATATTGATATCCATAGATTATACTCAACTAGAGAGCTGATTTATTCCTCCCCTTGGTAATGACCTCCAAGTAGGATCACCAAAAAAGGGTAAGGTAATTATTAGGTGATGAAATCCTTGTTGGGCCTTGTCTCAAGTACATTTGATGTTTAATTGATTAAAGTGGTTCGGTTAGGTGTGTGCAAGAAAGAGTGAAGCTACGATAAATTACTTTGTCTTTAAGCTATGTGAACTAAAATTTTAAGAAATCAATGTATGCACTCAGTTTTAAGCCCAAAATAATTTTTTGATTTTATTAATGAGCATAGAATAGAGAGAGAATGAAAGTAAACAAGAACCCAAGTAGAAACACAAGGGTCCCATTGGGCATGCCAAAATGTTTCAGTGAATTTCTTGCTTATTATTGGAAAGAGGGAAAAGAAGAAACTAAGTATGGGTATGGTTGAAAAACCTAATTTATGTGTGTGCATTGAAATCAGAAGATTGTGAAGAGATCCTCTTTATCTTGGGAGGATGACCTATAGATAATAAAACACTAAATTAAACTTGTTTGTTAGATAAATAGTTGAGTGGATTGCCTAGCGATATCTAGATCTTAGAAGTGAGATCTTCCTGAGGGTCTATCAATCCACACATTTTAAATAATTAAGCTTATAAATAGAATAAAAAAGTACTTGCATAAATAAATCAAAAGGTACTAAAATTGAATACAAGAGTGCTTGCTAAGAAATATATTAAAATTGATTAAATTAGTGACAAACTAATTAATACTAGTGCTAGAGGGTTGGGGTATGCTTCAAAAAATCAAAAAGGGGTTTGTAAACAAGCAAAAACACAAAAAATTAGGTTTAATTGGGTGTAGGTAGGTGAGATTAACTTACTGGTTTTCACTACCATAGTGACCATTGGTGGTTGGGTTGATCATTGGTAGTCAAGGTTACCATCAATGGTTGGATAGACCATCGGTGATTGGGTCAACCATCGATGTTTATTGTGTCTAGATCTGGGTTGATAAAAGTTTGATTGATGAGATCCAGAAGATGGATTCTACGAGATGGGTAAGACCTAGGTTGATTGACAAATGAAAATAAAATAAATGAATACTAATAAATAAATACTTGTCTTACCAAAAATCAATTGGGTAGATGCTTGAAGTGGTTCATCTGTTGGTGGAATCTAGCTTGATTCTAATAGAGTAACAGTACTTGAGAACTTATTAGAGAGGTGGTAGAAAATTGACTCTCTGATATGATTACTAGATTACTAGATTGTTGATGATGATTGACTTTCAAGAAAGAAACTCTTGGATGTACAAGATCCTGATAACAATTGCATATGGATTTCACCTTCTAGTTCCTCTCTTCTTATAAGCACAAGCAAGAGGTGGAAGTGAAGGTTCAACTAGGTTATCTAATTATAAATCATCCATGTAATGGCTCATAACAAGATTTAGATAACTTATATTTAGGAAAGTACAGTGGGCAGTTCTCATGCCTTTGGTTAAAGAGGTGTACCCTAATCATCGACGTTCAAGGTGACCATTAATGGTCATCCTAACCGTCGATGGTTGAGGGTGAAGGTGAAAAAGAGGGTAAATATTAGGTTAGGCTAGTTAGGTAAACTAAATACAATTGGGCTCAATAGTAGTTAAAGGGGAAATTAGTCCTAAGGGGGGTCCTTGATGGTCTAGGGGTGTTTTCAAAATTTGGAATTGCAGTGTGTGGATTTTTGGTGTCAAGAGGGGTAGGCCCAAATACCAATCCACTATCATTACAAATATAGATCCCTTTCAACCCAAACATCTTGAAACCAACCATAGATTGCTTTCTAGTTCCCTATTTCATCCAATCCTCTTATCACATTAAAATTAAACTTTATTATAATCTAGTATCACTTAGGGTGACCAATTAGCTAGCATTTACTTTTCAGTTGATTGATTGATCTTTGATCATTAAGTGTTGTATTATAAAACATGCATTGGCCAGCATTGGTGTAAGGTTTGTGTTGTGCATCCCAATTAGATCAATCTAAGTGATCCAATTATTTGTGTGCTTGATTTCATTCTTGATTTAAATTATCTTGCAAAAAAATTCCCTATTTCAAGACATTGTTGTCTTAGTTGATACAATCTCCTACAGAGTATTCTACCTTCTACTAGTAGTACATAGTTGACCTGCATGACTATCTTTTTATCCCCTGTTCAATTCTCTATTCAGCATTACACAATTGACCTACTTGATTGTGTATCCTTATCATCTTGTTTATCCTTCTTGTTTACCATACATAGTCAACTTGAATGATGGTGTGTCCTTATCTATATGTTTTCTTCCCTAGGTTACAGAACATAGTCGATTGATTTGACTCTGTATCTTATTTTTCTAACTTTGTCTTTACATCATCATCATCCTTTTTAACCTTTCTCTTTCATCATGAATTTCCTATTTGAGTATAACACAAAGTTTAACTCAATAGATATGATGAACTTTACCAATCCTAATAGGTTTCCCTGTAAACAGCTTGTGGATTCCACTTTAGACAAAAGTAATGTGCATGTGTCCACTTGCACTACAAATTATGGGAATCCTCATGCCTCTTCAATTCATAACCCTCTTTTCTCTTTAGAATATCAACTTGAATTATAGTATACTCCAAAAAAAATTCTTCATTAATGAATGTATTCAACATCAAGGAAAAGATCCTTCCATGATTTAAAACCTTATGATAAGTGGTCAATAAGAAGAACCCCATTCACCTTCCTCCACATTCTCACATGGATTTGAGGGTCATAGCTTCTTTAATTCTCAAACTATTCCTTATCTTTTGAATCCTTCTCATACTTTGACCTCTTCTTCCTTGATTTTTTCTACATCCATGCCAAGTATTTCTACTAACATGGCAAATTCCACGTCTAGTGGACATTTTTCAAGACCCACCCTTCTCAACCACTCCACTAGTACATCATTTTCTACCCATGATACCCATGCCACTAGTGACTCCTAATATTTTAATCCTTATACTAGTGCATCTTTCTCTACACATGCTAATCATGCCACTAGTGCCTCCTTTTCTACCAATGACTCTCAAGCCACTAGTGTTGTGCATTCCACTACTCAAAATGGTACCCAAGCCATTAATACCAATGTTAATGCTTTTCATGTCATGAATGATAATCAAAACACCACTCAAACCCATCAACTTTAGTTTCAAACTCTTAACCAAATGAATTCTTTCCAAGCTAATAATGCCAACTAAATGATGCAAATGTAGAATCACCTTATACACCTCCAAAATCAACCTCAATAGGGTCTATGGGGAGCACAAAGTCAAAATTCCCCTGCACCGCCCCTTAGGGATTCCCATGGAAACCTCACTCCCCAACTACCTCTTATTAACAAAATGATTAAATATATTCAAAACAAACCTCTTACACATCAAATTTCCAACATTGATATAGGAGGTATCACCCCTACCATTTATTACAATGGGACAACTGATCCTATCTTACATTTAAAAAAATTTGGAAATCTATACAAATATTGGGTTAAGTTAAACACCTATGCCACTACTAATCGATTATCAAAACCCTTTTTTAAGATGCTTTAGATTGGTATAACCAGATTAAGTCCCATTCTATCACTAGTTTAGAAGATCTAGTTAATGCTTTAATATAAGAATTTCAAACAAGTGACCTCCTTTATAATACCTTGGCTCATTTTATCAATTGCAAGCAAATTTAGACTAAAACCACAAATCTTTCATCAAACAATGGAAGACCTTACTAATAAGTGTGAGCACAACATGGTAGATGATAACCTCTTTCATATATTCACCAATGCTTTTTATCCTAAGTTTTAATATCAAGTTAGGACTCTCCCCCTGCAAACTTTGGAAGAGGCCCTTAACCAAGCCAATCACAAATATTTTCTCATGCATCAGTTTTAGTCATCCCAACCTCCTATGGGATCTTGCATGATCATAAAAAATAAAAAGCATCTTACTACCAATGATGGTGTCACCAATTCCTATGATACCATTCATAATATTCAAGCTATTTCTCTTGACCCTACTCCAAAACAAGCTTCCCCTTTCAACCATACCTCTAATCCTTAATTTTATCAAATAAACAATATCAATTTTCATAAACCATTATCCTTAGTGAAACTCCAAAAGCCTCTTCCACAAGATCTTGATCCCACTCACCCCATGAAATCATGGTATGATCCAAATAAATTATGTTGGTTTCATGTTAATTAGGGTCACTCTCATGAAACTTGCAAGAAATTACATAACTTAGCTATGGATTTCCTCCTTGGTACAAATTTTGATCATGATTCCCTCATTCATAAACATCAACAAGCCTATGACATTGCCTTCAAATCTCATGAGACACAAAATAAAAATCAAGCTTTAAACTAGGCTAATGTTCATCTGACTATTTACAAAGATCCCATTTCAAACCATGAAGACAATAATGACAAGCTTACTCCTTCCACAAATAATGTTGAAATTCTTATAAACCAAACTCTTGAATATAATGTGGTAAATATGACTAATATGTGAAGGGTAGTTACTTCCATTGATTCTCATCCTACACACCAACCATCCCAAAATTTGTGTGTTATCCAAGATTCTTCCCCAACTCACCTAACATATTTAGGGTAAGAGGACCTCATCTCTTTTAAAGAACAAATTCCAACACCTCTATTAGATAACACCTCTCATACTATTTATACAATTTCCCAAACCTCTTTACCCATCGATAACATCATTCAACTTTCTAGTACCACTTCTTCAACTTGATCTCAAGATAAATCTAAATCAACCACCCCAACCTCTCAAAACAATCAACCAATTCTTCCCCAAACTAACTGACCACATCTTATCAACACAAATTTACATGCACTTCTAATCCTCCTTCCCAAGAGCTCCTTTAACATTACACACCTCTATCTAATATTCCACTCATGGTTTATGATGAATGAGACCCTATTATGAAGCTTACCAATCTCCCATCTCAAATTCCATTTCTCAAACTCATGCGGACTTCTTCATGTCATCACAAATGCCTTATGTAACTCCTCTTCTAGATGAACATCCCTTGTCCTCCCCTAGTAGGATGTGGTGCTAGTTTATTTTGGTCAGAAGATAGTATCTTAAAACAATGTGAAGAGATGTCTATACACATTGATGAAATAATAGACACTTCTTTCTCTCTCAAATTTCCTATTGATTATATGATCCCAAATGAGATTCCACTTCATTTGGATGATCCTCCCCTCTTTATAAGCATCCAAATTGGTGATATTCAAGTCAAGCATGATTTGATTGATGATGGTTCAAGTACTTATGTTGCCTCTTTCGACTTCATTAAAACCCATGGATACTCCAAGTGTAATCTTAATTCCACATGCAACATGTGTCAAGGTTATGATCATAAGCAAATGCTTGTTTAGGCTGTGTGTGGATCTTAATTATCATCTTGCCTATCACTATTCATGTGAATATTGTGATCTTCAATTTTCCCCTTTCCTAAAATATCTTATTTGGCAAGCCATGGACCCATCACATGAGGGCTACCGCTTCTTCTACTTGCCAATGTGTCAATTTTCCTCACAATTGTGCTATCTATAAGATTCAAGGTGACACTAACCCTTGAAACTTTGAATAATTCCAAGACCGTGGTGTATTCAAAATTACAACCTTTGAACCCTTGTTGAGTGTTCCATTATGAGAATCTCAATATTTTAATTTCCCTATCAACTCTATGCGAGGTTATCATGATCACCCCAAACTCATTGTGAATATACCACCTAACCTCTTATATTCTAATGATGATGAGACTAATGAGATCAACCTCAAGATAAAAACTTTAGTTTTCTCTCCTCATCTCATTTCCTATCTTCAACCATCTTTAAAGTTGTGTTCCTATCAACCACCTAGTGATGACATTCTCATAGTTTTAACTAAGACTCAAAATTATATACATCATGCAACTTATAATGATAAATTCATACCTACTTACACCATTGACCTTCATACACTTGACTATGACAATGATTATACTTTAGATGATCCATGTATAGGAGGTCTTGTTTACTCTAGAGATGCTAAGATCCTCCATTATTATTCTTCTTTATTTCAGTCTTTTCATTTATCTTATCGCATTCCATCCTATATAGTTCCTAATTTTATCATTATTCCTCTTGTTCATAAGGTAGAGATGGTGCATTCACATGGCACACATCCAATTTTTGAAGAACCTCCTAGGAGCATGCTTATGGATTGTGTTATGACTGGTCCATATCACTTTCCTAGATACTAAGATCCCTATAGCTTGATTCCCCCTAAGATGTTTTCTACTATCCTTGAGCTCTCTATGCATCCTACTCCTCCCTCAAATGAGCCTAGTTTAAATCATATTCTTTCTCTACCTTTAACTGAGTCTCTTCTTGATTATGATTATATTTCTCTTTTAGACAAGCCTTACCCAGTCTCTCCACTAGCCCTACCTCCCCTTGGTGATATCCTACTTCCTTTACCACAACTTGCTCTTATACATTCCCAATGGATTGATCAACCATACTGTGACATTTATAAATTTATTGATCATTAGACTAGAGATTGTAGACTATACCAACCTTCCTTAGCTTCTACTTCCACTCCTTCTGTTAATACACCCATAAAGTCTACTAACAAGTGTATTTATTATTTTCATGACATAAAAAATAATTCCTCCACCCATTATTAAAATCTTTGATAATATAATGATACATTATGTCATACTCTCCCTCAGCCTACAAATAAAGCTATATCTCCTTGTAATTTATTACCTGAGTATATTCCCACATATGGAGAGGTATATTATCTATGGTACCAATGCGGTACCCATCACACTGATCATTATCACATCCTCCAAAAACATCTTCAGGATCACCTTATGACCATTCCAACACCTGGTATTCCTCCTCTCATAGGTCATCCATACAGGAAGGCTCCCCCTTATTCCCCTATGGCCCCTCCACATATGGTCCTTCTTCCCTCATGGTTCCTCCACCTATGGTCCCTTCTCTACCTATAGTTCCTCCACCCATAGACTCTTCTCCACCTATGGTCCCTTATCCACCAATAACTCCTTATCCCATAGATTCTATTCATATTCCTTCCCCTAAGTATCCTATGCATGATGGTCCTCATGAGCATGATCCTTTAGTCACACCTACATTTTCTGTAGAGGAGATTTGATGAGAGGTATTTTCCCAACTTTCACTGAGGATCAATGAAACCCTCACTATAGTTAGGGTCCAACTTCATAGAGATCTACCAGATGTTATGTATAATATTTATGGATAGATTTACCTATATTTATGAACACAACATGGTGTTCCTTCACTTTCTTCTTCATTTTTAGATTGGATGTGTGCTCTAACTTTTATATTTATATACTTTATATATCATTTGACTGTGTAAAATTTTTGCTTCATTTATTTGTCTTATATGGTTTTTTATATCTCTCATTATGTGTTGTCTATGGGGTCATTTTCTTTCCTTATGATCTCTTATGGATTGTTTTCATGATTGTATACTTCTATTTATGAGTTCATTTATTTCCATTTATGTATTGTTCTTTTCTCATGATTGTTTGCTACTTTATCTCAATAACATGGATAATTATTATTGTGACTTGGTTAGACACACCTTATTCCCCTTAGTAATCCTTAATTACCATGTGATAGGTTAGAAAACACAATCATCTCATTTTCATAATCCTATCTTACTAGTCCACTTTGAATCTCCCTTTATTCCCCTTATATTTCCTTTCACAAACTAAGCATACACATGGTTGAAACTTGAGATAACGTACTGGTTCATAGATAAGCCTAAGTGTTTTAGTTAGTCATGTCTTTAGATACTTATATTTCTTTAGCCAAAGTCTAAATCCCATTCGTTTGTTTAACTTTGTCTATCATGTTGGTTATTATAAGTCCATATGGAGGCAAAATCTTAAAATCCATAAAAAATTAAAATATAAATCATTTTTAAAAAGGCAATGATATAAAAAGGCAACATTCAAAATTTCAAAAGTCATATCACACTAAAAGATATGATTCAAAGCACATATCTTTTTTTCTAATCAAATCTCAAACTCTATAGTTGGCCTCATGATAGATTTGAGGTCCATTTGGGTGTGGTAGGCTAGTAGATTATAAAAAGAGAATAAAAAAATCTCTTATTGCTACCTACTTTATTACATAAGTATCCAATCTTCATAGTAGACCGACAACTCTATAAGAGGTCCTAAGGAACTGGGAACACATTATAGGAAGGTAGGTTCATTTTACTTTTCTTGTTCAAATAACCAACATGAGTCGATATTAGTATCTCACGTATTTGCATATACAGCTTTATGCTTATTAAGAATGGGTATCCTTTGTATATTGATAGTCACTATCCACTTAGTGTCTTTTCGATATCCTTAGTGTGCCCCATGTTTCCAAAGGTCTTCTCATAGATGCCTACAATGTATTTTTTACATTCCCTCTTTCATTTACAATAATCTTAATATTTCCCCTTGAGAAATATTATTATGTTAGAAGATCACTCCCCCTGGGGATTTCATTTGTGAGTTACAATGTAGGACCATGGATAGGACTAATACTTCTTCACAAATTACCACATTACAAACAATTCAATTTTAAAATAATTCCCAATTATTTCCACCTCATTGGTGTTCCCTTTGTGAGTTGTAGTGTAAGACCATAGACAAGTCACAAAATTTACCAATACCCAAGTCACAATGAAATTACATGTGTCAAATTTGAGATAATTAGTGATTGAATATGAGTTACACATCACTGACATGCTTCTCATCTTCATATAGCATGTTTTATGCTTTGTCCATTGATATTTCACTTTTATCTTCTTATTTTCTAAGTGCATGTAATATTACAACCATTTTCCTTAAATTTCTCATACTTCTCAGCTTGATTTAGTGTGATCCATTTAAGTTAATTTTTCCAATTTTGTTTCTCTTTTATACTTTCCAACATGATTTAGTATGACTGATTAGCTTAATTTTTTTAGTTTTATACCATTTGGTTTTCATATGCATTCCATTTTTATTACATAATTTTCATACTTCCCAATGTGATACAGTTTGAATTTACTTATTTTAATTGGGTACAAATCTTTTCATGGTTTAAAAACATTTTATTCCCCTTTTTACCATCTTTGGTTTATTATATTTAGTAATCTTTTGTTATTACACATTTCCCATCATGATATAGTGTGCAGTACATTTGTTTTTTATTACTTATATTTTTCTAAGTCATTTTTGCCTTTTTTCTTTTTAACCATGCATATGTATCTATATTGATAAAAAATAAAACACTCAACATATATTTCTCATAGCATATACAAAAAAATTTAAATACATTTGCTAGATGTAAATATATCCATGCATCAACATCCACAACCAAATACAACTCATGAAATCATATCAAACTATCAAAATCAATATCTATATATCATGTGTTTTATATAATACAAATTAAAAAATAAAACATAGCTCCATCTCTAAGGCTGGGATCCATCCTACCTATCATGTGGCCTAGCCACACTGCCCATAGATGTCTAGGACTATCCTCTCTAAATGGTACATTATAATGAGATAGTCTAGGATCTCAAACCTACTACTTGTCCCTATATATTGGCTGCCTCGACCTACACCTATCCAAGTTGGATAGTGATATCCATGTGCACTATTATCTCCTGAGCCAAGGCCTACCAAGCTTTTACCTCTCCCTCTCCCAACCCTACCAGTGGTTGCAATCCATCCCCATGTGTCTGCAACTACCTTGTGGCATCCCCTACCAATCTAAACTAGCTTGCCTAGGTTGGGGCAGATGGTACCATAGGATCATCCAACATGGTGGAGTTGTATGGAGCCATCACCCCATCCATAATGTCATGGTGTGAAGCCATAACTAGAGATCCCCATATGATCTCATCCATCATAAGATCTAAAAACCCAACCTAGATAGATATTAGATCACATATAATATATATATATATATATATATATCAAAGTCTATTTATCTACCATAAACAACATGTATATAGTGTTTTATATGAAATCTTAAATCAAAATTAAAACACTTCTCACCAGTGCTAGTGTCACTAACCACCATTTCCCCATCTACTCAACCACTAAGCACAGTCTCTCCATTTGCTCATCCCTTGAGCATCTCCTCTATGGATCACCTTCATACCACTGTAAATCTAGGAGTCACCACTCACACATGCCATGACCCTATCTTGAGAGGTGCCTCTATAGACTAGCTATGTCTATGAATGGTTTTTGGGTCATCTTACACTATAGCCCTTGCTTGTACCTACTCTCACTGATGGTGCCTCTATTTTTAGTGTAGTTAGGGTGATTGTTACTAATACTACTACTACTATGTTGCTTATTGTAGTGCATGTTATATACCTACATCCACATCTATCTCATTTCCTCCCACTACCACATGTTATCATGCTCGACCAGTTCATGGTCTAACATGTCATGGCCTAATCATAGGTATCTCCATTGGTACTCTTCTTCCTACTCTTCCCCCTCGAATCTCTAATATTTTGTGCCCAATAAGCAATAAATATTAAAGGTTTCATTAGGTGTTGGAGTTTGAAATTCCCTAGCAAGCATTCCACCAGATGCATCTCTACTCATGAGGTGTAATGGCCTATGATTTGTACCCATGTCAACCCTATCACCATGGTCAACCAACTAGGCCATATAATAGCAATGTGCATGTAGGGATGCCACATGATATCCCCTCATGTGATAGTCTAATATGTTAGCACATGGATCATGACTCAAGCTACATGATCCTACCTCCATCTTGTCACTTGAGGTAACCTATCATCAACCACATGGGGTAACCCAACTAGCTGATACATAGGAAACCTCTCATATATCCAGACATTCAATAAACTAGCAAGCTCCATGGTCTTCTACCCTCTGGGTAACATCCTATCCATATCATTCATTAGCTAGACCCATATGACAACCCCAAAGTCATACAATACTCCCTAATCCAAAATGAATTGACACAAGGCTATCACATATAGTGGTACCTTACTGTCTGAATTAAGACACAACACTCATGTTTTCATAAGTCCAATCATGACCTTCTAGATGTCTAAAATATCTATGATATATACATAAAACAAACTAACCCTCAATCTAAGGTATATCTTATATAAGCACGTCACCCACTAGGTTAATGCTTGTCTCTCCTCCAGATCATTTAGTGTCATAGTGATCACTAGTATCCCTTGTTTTGGCAGTCTTAGCAAAGCATGGGCATCCTCTAACATGATACCCACCTCTATGGTATCCCCATCCACCACCCATATAAAAGTGTTGGTCAACCATTCTCATGCTCTAAGGAACATGATAACAAGATCAATACTAAGTGGGATACACCTCATCTCCATAATACCTCCAAAGCTAAGTGTGACCAATCATGCTCTATCCACATCAGTCAATCGATCCAGTAGATCTGGTAGCCATGATGCATCTATTAGGTACTATTACCTCTAACATCTCTATAAAATATCAAATAATAAAGGATGTATCAGATATTCATGTCATAATTAACCAAAATACATTCTTAAAATTTCACACATTAGCCACTTACATGAGTTGTTTGATTTAGTTTCTCAATTTTCTATAGAATCATCCCCTTTAATAATAAATCAGCCCTATAATTTATTTATGATACTAGATCAGCCCCTTCTTTTTCCAAATAGATCAACCACATCAATACTAGATCGGTCATCTTCTTACTTTACGTTATTATATCGGCCCTATTATACATAGTTGGCCTCTTTTAGTGATACTACATCGGCCCTCTTAGCATACTAAATCAACCCACTATTCAGTGGACCTTATCTTCCTACCTCACCTTGTTGACCAAGTTGACCAGGCTGACTTTGTTCATCCATAGTAGTGATTTTTTGCTCATTTATCATAAATGTCTTAGGCATTTATTGGTCTGACTTCCTCCAACCTAATACCTCATTTTACCCCTATTTTTAAAAAAAAATCACAGGGTTTATTATTGTACCCAGATTTTCCTAAAAGTCAATTTTCTATTTTTAGCTTAATTTCAAATGAAAAAATAAAAAAATTGAAATTTCCAATTGCTTACCTATGTTGCACTCGTTGTGGCTACTATACATCTTCCTCGTCTCAATTGTCATCTCTTCACTATTATGGCTCTCTGGTCTCCAACTAGGTCTCTCAAAATTTTGTTTCCTCATAATAGTAAAAATAACAAATGAATTATTTTTCATCTTATTTATATTTACTATTAAAAAATTATTTACCTTTCAAATATTTAACACTAGATTTCATCTTTTGATGATATATTTATTTCTACTAGCTCTTTTTTCGAACCATAAAATGTTTTATAGTCCTAATATTGTAGAGAATCTTTTCACCTATTGTATGTCTATGTTTGAAAAAAATTGATTTTTTTCTCTTTTTCTGCTAACTTCTAAAGCTTTGCCTAATTTTCTCTACATTGGACACCTTCACATTCCTTACATCTCCTTTATCTATAACACTAAAGTAAAGGTATATGTTTTTCAATTTTGTCCTTTCATTTATATTAGTTTCTCCTTGTTGAAATTTATTTAGCTTCAGCATTGCGTGTTGCTATGTTCTTTTTTTGAAGCACCATCCCATGTTACACCTATGTGACACATGATAATATTTATGTGGGGTATTTGTATGCACATAATATTTTCAAACTTTATCAATTATTGATGTTTTCTCTCTTGCAAAAACTCATCGAGTCTCAATCTCTCTAAGCACACGTCTTAAAGTGTGTATCGAGAAAGGGGTGTGTAGACCATTGGTGCTTCACAGTATTGTTGTCCCTTTACTACCACTTGTTATCTACACAATCATCCCCTAAAAAAAAAATTCTAAGCTTTGCATCCTATATTTCACCCTCCTCTAGTCATTTTCTACCTTCATTACCCCTTCCCTATCCTAAATTCATTTTTGATAGTTTACGATACACTGTCAACCCCATCGACCGTATACTCTAATTGATAAAACTCATTTGGGATCTAGGTCAACCCCTGATCAACCTAGACCAAGACCTAATTTGCTTTTGTCAATAATAATTTAGATTTGATTGGGTCAGCCCTATTGGCTAAACTTTCAGAAAAGACTAGGGTTAGATCCAGCTATATAAACACATTCATTTCATCATTTATTAAGAAGAGCAGAAGAATATATATATTTTTTACATCTATTTATCCACCATTCTACTTGAGGAGCATAGCTTAGGGTTTCATATTTTATTTGGAGATACAGATCTTGTCTTATAGAGAAGTATTTTGGATGCATTGACAAGATGTGTAACCTAGAGCTAATTTATCCTTGTCATCCTTACATACCACAACAACCTCTTGTGAAGTACCTTGGCCAAGGGAGAGATTGAGGCTCGACGAGTTCATCTTCAAAGGTAAGCATTTCTAAATTTGTTTCTCCTTTGTAAGAGTGGATAGATATGCATTTTTACTTCTCTCCCATAAATTAGGATTCCATATACATTGACATGAGTATATGTCTTCTATACATTTTTATTTTTAATATTTATTACCCCACTTTGTGCCACAAGATTTGATGGGCACTAGATTAGACTTTATTTTACTTTTGTCATTTGTACATTATGAATATGAAAACATAGGACCTAGTTAGGGTTATTGCAGATTTTTTCTTGACTAGAGGCTTTAGAACCCTTCCTAGTGATATCATTATGGTAAGATATTCCTTGGCTAGGTCTAGCAAATCTATCTTGGTCATGACCACAAATATCTAATGTATCAACAATCTGAAGTGTAAGTAGGATTTATCTTCTATGAACTAGGATTGATTTATAGATCAGTTACATTTCCATTTACACACAGATAACATCATTGGAGGGATATTCCTCCAACCATAGAGCCTTTTGGATCCCACATACTCCTATCATCCATTAAGAGTGGTCATTCCCTTCCATAAATGTGTTATATATAGAGAATCAACATGTAAAAATAATCTCAAAAGGTATAAATAGTAAGTTCTAAGTTGTTAAAGGGTTTAAGTATAGTAAGTTGTGGTATAAAATATGAAATAAATACAATCACTAATTTGTGAAATAACTGAGTTAATTTAATATTTATAATAATAACAATTAATGACACAAAAAACTAATTAGTTGAAAATTACTTGAAATAAAGGATCTAAAAGTTGAAAACTAGTACAAGAGCTAGTTTGAGTGTCGTAAATAGGATCCAGGTGTCAGAAACCTTCCTAGATAATGATTAAAATAAAGACAAATTCATCACATAATTTTTCATTTATTTATATAATTTAAGTTCCATCACAACAAATGACTAAGGATACATCTTTTCAAGTACAATGCAACAATATATAGTAGGAAAATCATCTCTCGTCTTTTGAAAGTTTAATAGATTAATTATAATATATAATACAACCCAAAATTAAAAAACTTAAAATTACTTACACCATAATTTCAGTATTTATATATAGCATTCAATATAATCACCAGTCAACCATAAGATAAAATCTTTATAATGGAATCTTCTAGAGTTTTATAATCCATCGCTATTATTGAATACTAAATAGAAAACAAAAGATGCATAACAACATTGGAGGGATATTCCTCTAACCATAAAGCCTTTTGGATCCCACATACTCCTCTCATCTACTAAAAGTGATCATTCCCTTCCACAAATATGTTAGATATAGACAATCAACATGTAAAAATAATTCCAGGAGGTATATACAGTAAGTCCTAGGTTGTTAAAGGGTCTGAGTATAGTAAGTTAGGGTATAAAATATGAAATAAATAAAAACACTAATTTGTGAAATAACTGAGCTAATATGATGTTTATAATAATATAAATGAATGACACAAATGAATACTTAGCTAAAAACTACCTAAAATGAAAGATCTAAAAGCTAAAAACTGATACATGAGTTGGTTTGAGTGTCAAAAATAAGATCCAAGTGTCATAAACCCTCCTAAACAATTGTGTCCTACCTTGGACAATAGTATTGTGGAGATAATGTCCACTTTTGGCACTAGTGTATTTTGTGTAGGAACTAATCTATAATTTTGGGAGTACTTATTTTTGAGTCTGCCAAGCTTGTTCCTACATGGACAAACTTTGCTTCATTGTATGTGTCATGTTTTGACTAATTTTGTATGTAAACCCTAAACTTCCATGTGATTAGGGCATTAGATTGACATAAATAGTAAACATGTAGTGTTATTTGGGTAGGTTGGACATCCTCAACATCCCAATGTGATGAGAGATGCCTACATACCAATACTCTAAGGAGGAATCAAGCCTGATGTAGTTATCCCCACCTAAGTGTTGGTGCAAGTGCAAGTGAAGCTAGTATGAATGTCAGTTTGAGAACTTTGAGTGAGGATTGAGACTATATATCTAAGTATTTTGAGCTTAGGAAAGTTGTAGATGATTGTATAAAAAAGTAGGGCAAAATAGGGATTAATAACTTTGATTGTGCACAACTTGTTTTGAACTTGTTTGTGTGTATTTGCATAGGATTTTTATCTAGTGAATAAAGGCCCAAAATTTATGTATATATACTAGTATAGGACTTGTCTAGGGTTTAAGATAGGTCTAGACCAACCTTAGGTGTCTTTAGGATTGAAAATATATTTATTAGGGCTAAAAAGGGGGAAAATTACAATAACACCCATATAAGATATTAGCTTTGTGGTGCTGGTGTTTAATTATGGTGCTAGTATCCAAGGGTAAAAAACTAAGGCATTAGGGGCTTGGATGCCTAATGAAGGATCTAAGACTAATTTTGACATGTCTAAGGATGTGTGTGACCTGCATAAAATTTGGATAAGTGTCTAAATAGGCCCTAAAATAGGTCTAGGGTTAAGCTAGGGATGAGTGGTCTCAAGTAACACTCTTGCCACTCAAGTGACATTTTAGATGACTAAATTCCCCCCGTTTATTTGTAATGTCCCCAAAATTATGATAAAGTGATTTAATTAATTTAATTTGTCCAAAAATAAGGATGACTTTAATTAATTAATTTTAATTGAAATGGAAAAAATAAAATATTAAATAAGTTTCTTCTATAAGTTGGAGTTAGTTGCAAGTTGGCTTCTTCTAGAAGATTCCTTGGAGCCTTTAAAAGAAGTTGAGGGCAAAGCATTTTTCATGTTGTTGAGTAATATTTTTGATGCATTATTGCAAAGCTTGAACTTTGATTTAGCTAAATCTCTGAGGATGAAAACCTTCAGCAGATTGGAAAAGGGTTGGACGAAAACCTAGCTCTTTTCGGGAGTGGATTTGTGACAGAATTCACATCGAGCTTATTGATCAGATTTGAGGTTTCAAGGACATTTGCTATGGAATAATGATTTTTGGGAAATTTTGTGTCTTATTTGAAGACAAAATTTCCAGGGTTATGCGATATTGCCAATGTGATGAAAAAGATCGATCAAATATCCAAGTTGTTGAGGCCACGTGAGCTGTTAAAAAAGGCAAACCAGAGCTAAAGACAAATCTATAGGGAAAAGTCAAGAAAAGACAAATTAATTGTCAAGGTTATAAATAAAACAAATTAGTGTTGGAGATCATTAAGAAAACTGTCTATATTTCCTCAACAATGCCTTATTTAGGAGATTATCGGGACTGGTAAAAGACAAGCATCAGGACTTGGCATGAAGAGACAAAATTTTGTAAGGGAGGCCATAGCAGCAATATTCCCAGTAGTAGCGATATAAGGGAGATCATAGCATCAATAAAAGCTACAATATTTAATATTCATTTGCAGACTTATCAGGTGGGGACCCCTGAGAATTGTATTCAGGTTCAAGATTTAGACTTTGCCGTGGAGATTGTTGGCTTCGAAATTGTTCGAGATTCTGATGGCGTTGCATTGAGCTCCCACAATGTGCATCTCTCCCCAAAGGAGTGGCAACAAACATTGTCTATTTGTATATCTCTAAATAAAGTTAGAAATGTTGTATGTTATGGAGAAATTTCTACAGAAATATTGTGGCATTCAGTCATAGAGACTATTCTCAATGCTGGTGGCAAGCTTGATTATGTGGAGATAGTTGACCAAGAAACATTGCAACCCATGTAGAGAGTATACTTCCCAGTTGTCCTATGTGTTGTGGTATGGTTTGGAGGAGTTAGGTTGATTGATAATATTAAACTTGAAGCTTCAACTCATTGAAGCTATTGGAATTGGCTAGTTAATGATGCATTTCTGAGTATTTTGTGGCAATGTTGGAGCTTCATCTCTACTCGACGTGGCTTTGTTGGAGGTTTCAAGTGCTTCATATGCTGTTGTGCATATTTCAGAGTTTTTGCTATCTACAGGTTGGAATATTACATACTCTCACTGTGTTTATTGTAACATTCTGATTAGAACTATCAGAGATTATATGGTTATATTCTGATGTGTAAATTTGAGTATAATAAACTGAAATCAGACTATCATTACTATCTCCCCTAAGCATGGATATGTTAGTAGCCAATCTGAAGGTATTGCTTGCATATCGATTTCATTAAATCTCTCAAAGTGGGTATACCCAAGCTTGTTATTTGTTAACAGTAGTGATTATTTTTGTATATCAGACATTGGTGAATGATCTGTTCTGCTAGTGGTTATCAAATTTTCATATTTAATCCTACTTGTGTTACTTAAACCTATTATATGTAATAATGAGAAATGAGTTTGTCAAAATGGAACATCTGAAAAATTGAGTCAATCGAAAATACTTTGGCATATCTAGAAAGGGATATTTCAGTGGTATCAGAGTCATGCTTCTTGCCAGCTTGTAGGGGTGAATATATTTTATTTCTATGCATCTAGGAAGATTTGATATAACCCATAGGTACTATACACACAGAAGATCTCAGTACAAGCATGAGTTTGGTATAGAGCAAGAACCTATTATGGTAGAAGAACAGGGGGATGCTCGAAGAAATCAGGATGAGGTAGAGAGAGATGATGATAACTCTCATCACTACTTAGCCTATGATTGTTCAGGCTTTAGACCAATTACAGGATACCTTAGAATGTTTGGAGGTGGATAGACACAGAGGCAGGTGGAGTAGATCAGTTTCAGTGATAGGTAGTCATCATAGCCATCAGTCCAGTCAGCATAGCCATCAGTCCCATTCTTCAGTTGGGAGCTCCCTTCATTCCTCTAGGTAGAATCACCATCATACACCTACTCCAAATAGACCATTGCTTTTGTAGTTTGTACCAGGTGAATAGCCAGCATAGGTGGAGCCACTAGAGATTGGGTTCTAGGAGTCTATTATGGTAGCCATAGCAAAGTGGAGAGCTTTACCCCCAGAGGTTAGGGATGTTTTCCCTCTTCCCCAGTATTGTGTGTAGCGTAGAGATACAGCTAGATTCAGAGGAGATCATGGTCATAGACCACCCTAGCAACAAAATTATGACCTCAATCAAGCTACTGGGAAGATCATGTTGGCTACATATGATGGTACAGGTAGTATGAGTGCACGTGCTTGGGTGCACAAGCTAGACATATATCTATCCTTGAGACCCATGCTTGAGTGTGAGGCTATTCAATTTGCTATCTTACATTTAGATGGGGTTGCCTACGATTGTTGGCATCATGGATTGGTCACCCAGGATCATGCCTTAATTCATTCCAATGCAGAGTTCACTGAACAATTCATTACCCAGTTTGATCGTAAGGACACAGAACTCTACTATAGGGAGTTGGCACATCTTAGACATACTAGACAGGCAAAAGCATATGTTAATGAGTTTTAGCATATTGCAGTTATGGTACCTGATATGCCCTAGAGGCATAGTGTGATGTTATTCGTTGAGGGATTACAAGATAGACTTAAGGGTCTGGTACGTGTTTTCTAACCAACCACTCTTAAGGAGGCCATTGATGTGACATTGAGACTGGATACTATTCCCACTTCTTATCAGGCAGATAAGAAACCATTCAAGGACTCTCAACCTACACAAAAGGCCAACATGCCACAAAATAAAGAAGGTTCATCTTCTATAACCCCTTGGATGAATTAGGAGACGAGGAATGAATTGAGAAGGAAAAAGTTATGCTTTTCCTGCAAAGAACCTTGGGAACCCAGACACCATTGTATGGGTAAAGGAAAGGTTTATTTGATTGAGGTGACATCTGAATTAGGGGATGAAGAGGTACCCAACACTGATATTGAAGATAGCATGGAGGATGTTGAGCAAGTACAGACATAGTTGGAGTTAGATATCCCTGAGCCCATGGCATCAGCAAAACTAATTATGGCTACCCTCTCCAATTATCCTAACTTTCATGCCTTTCATTTGAAAGGTACACTTAAGGGCAAGTGGGTCGTGATCTTGGTAGACATAGGTGCTACGCATAACTTTATTAACCAAAAGTTAGTGGAAAGGCATGGATTACAGTATGAGAAGTTTGGTGGTTTTGGAGTAAAGGTGGTAGATGGTGCAGTTTTGGGTTGTACCAAACAGATTTCACAACTTAGTATTCAGATGGGGGATTATACTCTGATCGGTGATTTTTATGTGCTTCCTTTAGAGGATTATGATGTGGTCTTAGGCATGTAGTGGTTTCAGGGTATTGGATGTTACATTATTGATCACCACCGTATGAAGTTAGAGTTCCTTTCTGGGGGAAAGAAGACTATCTTGAGGGCAGTGTTAGATAGTGGACCTAAGGAGGTGTCATCTCACATGATGGAGACTCATTTTATGAGTGATGAGGTAAATGATTCTATATTTTGCATGACATTTTCACTCCCAATTATGATTCATCATCCTTATGGGGATTTCAAGAGCATGATAATCAGAGTAGCGCAGCGGTCTTCTGCGAAGACTAAGGTATGTGATGGTGAGTTTGTTAATTACATATTGAGAATTATCTCACTACTCTCTAGGAGAAATAAGGAGAATTTATTCACAGATATTTTGCAACATAGTGTTTTAGATAGTAGAGTTTGCAAATTTTTGAGAATGATATGGGATCCTAGAAGTTGGTGTTGGGTATCAGGGGCAAATTGCTTGAGGACAAGCAATCTCCAGGAAGGGAGGATTGTAATGTCCCAAAAATTATGATAAAGTGATTTAATTAATTTAAGTTCTCCAAAAATAAGGATGACTTTAATTAATTAATTTTAATTAAAATGGAAAAAAATAAAATATTAAATAAGTTTCTTCTAGAAGTTGGAGTTAGTTGCAAGTTGGCTTCTTCCAGAAGATTCCTTGGAGCCTTTAAAAGAAGTTGAGGGCAAAGCATTTTTCATGTTGTTGAGTAATATTTCTGATGCATTATTGCAAAGCTTGAACTTTGATTCAGCTAAATCTCTGAGGATGAAAACCTTTAGCAAATTGGAAAAGGGTTGGACAAAAACCTAGCTCTTTTTGGGAGTGGATTCGTGACGGAATTCACATCAAGCTTATTGATCAGATTTGGGGTTTTAAGGACATTTGTTGTGGAAGAGCGATTTTTGGGAAATTTTGTGTCTTCTTTGAAGATAAAATTTATAGGGTTATGCGATATTGCCAGTGTGATGAAAAAGATCGATCAAATACCCAAGTTGTTGAGGCCACGTGAGTTGTTAAAAAAGGCAAACTGGAGCTAAAGACAAATCTATAGGCAAAAGTCAAGAAAAGACAAATTAATTGTCAGGGTTCTAAATAAAACAAATCAATGTTGGAGATCATTAAGAAAAATGTCTATATTTCCTCAACAACGCCTTATTTAGGAGATTATTGGGACTGGTAAAATAAAAGCATCAGGACTTGGCATGAAGAGACAAAATTTTATAAGGGAGGTCGTAGTAGCAATATTCCCAGCATCAACAATATAAGGGAGACTGTAGCAGCAATAAAAGCTACAATATTTAATATTCATTTGTAGACTTATCAGGTGGGGACCCTTGAGAATTGTATTCAGGTTCAAGATTTAGACTTTGCCATGGAGATTGTTGGCTCCGAAATTGTTCAAGATTTTATGGCCTTTCATTGAGCTCCCGCAATGTGCATCTCTCCCAAAAGGAGCAGCAACAAGCATTGTCTATTTGTATATCTCTAAATAAAGTTAGAGATGTTGTATGCAATGGATAAATTTCTATATAAATATTGCAGCATTCAATCATAGAGACTATTCTCAACGCTGGTGGTAAGCTTGATTATGTGGAGATAGTTGACCAAGAAACATTACAACCCGTGGAGAGAGTATACTTCTTAGTTGTCCTATGTGTTGTGGCATGGTTTGGAGGAGTTAGGTTGATTGATAATATTGAACTTGAAGCTTCAACTCATTGAAGCTATTGGAATTGGCTAGTTAATGATGCATTTTTGAGTATTTTGTGGCACTGTTGGAGCTTCATCTCTACTCGACGTGGCTTTGTTGGAGGTTTCAGGCGCTTCATATGCTGCTATGCATATTTCAGAGTTTCTGCTATCTACAGGTTGGAATATTACATACTCTCACTGTGTTTATTGTAACATTCTAATTAGAAATATAAGAGATTATATGCTTATATTCTGATGTGTAAATTTGAGTATAATAAACTAAAATCAGACTATCATTACTGTCTCCCCTGAGCATGGATATGTTAGTAGCCAATCTGAAGGTATTGCTTGCATATCGATTTCATTAAATCTCTCAAAGTGGGTTTGCCCAAGCTTGTTATTTGTTAACAGCAGTTATTATTTCTATATATCAGACATTGGTGAATGATCTATGTTGCTAGTGGTTATCAAATTTTCATATTTAATCCTACTTGTGTTAGTTGAACCTATTATATGTAATAACGAGAAATGAGTTTGTCAAAATGGAACATCTGAAAAATTGAGTCAATCAAAAATACTTTGGCATATCTAGAAAGGGATATTTCATTATTCTATAAATGTATCAAAGTGAAATGACTAGGATAAAGGAAAATAAACATACATAGGCTTACCTAAGAAGTAAAGCCCATGAATTTGGATCTAAGTATGTGAAGCATGCTCCAATAGATATCCTATAAATAAAATGTGAATAGATTAGTCCTTACTTAAGAGATATCGAAAGCAAAGACAAAACTGAGTAAAGAAATAAGAGAGAGGAAAGGAATGAATACACCTCACTGGGTACATAAACCAATGCATAAACCTGGTGACATGTTATGTGTATGCATTTAAATAATGATCAAATCAGTGAATATCTAGGACTAAGTTGCTCAATCCCCATGTGTGGGTGCTCAATAACTCAATCTATTATTAACTCAATTGTTGCCCACCCCTGCTCAATGGATCATGACCTATGAATATCTTAGATTGGATTGATCGTTTGTCTAACCCTATTATGTAGGTGGATCAAGAACTCAAGTAGACTATGACTCCATCCTTGCCCAACCATGTGTATTAGATGCATCTATAACTAAATTTGTACAATGTAACTTAAGTTGCATGATTATAACTAAATTTATATATAACAGCTCTGTGGCCACTCGAGAACTCTGGAATGAAAATTGGCCTAGGGGCCTCTCAGACACTCAAGTATGTAGCTCAAGGACTACATGATAATGCCAACTACTACAAACATAGTAAGGCATCAAATTTGTTGTATAACTAAAACATGGTGTCTGGTGTGTACATTATAGTAAATGACATGGAATTTGCCATTCCATCTAAACAACTGGTGCATAAGTGAGCATATGGAAATAATTTGTCACACACATGGCCCCAAATCTGATATCTCAGCATATGGATTCTAGATTAAATTATAATAATTGAAATTTGAGTATCTAAAACTGAAATAGGAGTAATCATGTCATGCATGATGCCCCCAGTCTACACAAATTGGTATGATTTTGTGTAAAACTAAGCAAAATTAAGCAAAAAATTGATAATTTGTAACTTAGTATGAGCTAATCTAGACTAAAACTATTATGACTTTGTGGTAATTCTATATTTTCATGCTTACGGGGCTAATAAATAGTAACATCATACCTTGGATAGTATCACTATGGTGTTAGTATCCACTTTTGGTGTTAGTGTCCAACTATGTTTTTTCCTACCAAATTGACTTTGATCTCTATCTGACTATTTCTACTATGTTTTCCTAAAATTGAGCTTTGTATTTTATGCCTACATACTGAGAACTATACTCTGAGTGCATTTGAATGGCTTTATATCTATGATAAAACTCTATGAATGCCCCCTCTTTTGAGGGGAGTTGTTGAACCTGTGTAAGAATTGTCCTCAAAAAAATCTCTACATGATATGTGTTAGCCTGAGCATATATGATATATGTGTAATAAATCAATATAATGTGTATACATGACATTAAAATGCAAGATAATCTAAGTGTAAGTTGGTAATGTACAATGTATGTTAGATCTATCATTCACAAGGATGCCAGGATAGATATAACAATGTAAGCATGTGTATGAATAACAAATCTGAGTAGTAATTGTGTAACCACCTAGGGGGATGGGGCATGATCTCCATCAAAGCACCCAAGTAGGAAGAGGAGATGCATGAGGTCCCTCATGGCACCCAAAACTAGAGTGTGTAACAAGCAAGAGAAAAATGGCATGGCCATGATGCATACATGAAAGCATACATACAACATATATAAGAATGCAAAGTAGGCCAAGGGTCCACAATACAAGGGACATGGGCACATGTCACTAAATACGAGAAAGCATACATACAAGGACATACTTAAATATCCTCATACATAAACAATAAGCAAGTTGGTGTGGAATTTTATGGAAGGACATGTTCAAATGTTTGCATGCACAATCAAGAAGGTACACACAAGGACATGGGCACATGTCCAAAGCATACATACAATGAAGTGAAGTGGCATAGAGTTGTAAAACAATGGCATAATTAAATGCCTTTGAATAAATGTAGAAGCATAGAGACACAATCAAGTCTAAGCTAGTAAAGATAGAAATTAAAGTATGCATGAACATGTGGTATAAATATGTATAAAATAAAATATGTACATAAACTGAGTCTAGACTAGTAATGGTCAACAAAAAATATGTGTAGTGTAGGATGATTAATATCCAGATATAAATAATGTTAAATTTGTGATATAGAGAATATAAATATGTAGCCTAACAATCGGAACTGTGTATAGGATGCCCAAAAATGGATGAATGTATCAAATGAGGAACCTGTATATGTGCCCCCAAGGGGTAGATAGTAGAAAATCTATATCTGTATGGTGGATCTGGGTCCTATAAGCATCTGCAAACACTTTAAAAGAATAAGTGAAACATGTATGTATGATAAAATTGACTACACTAACAGATATAGCATATGTAGTACCTAAAAATTATAATAAATGTAAACATGGATATGTACACAATCTAAAATTTGTTTTTTCTAGGGCAAATATTTGACTATTTTTGTGTTTTTGACATATTATATTGTTATTGTATTTTCTAGATATAAGTTATGTACAAGCAACATAAAAATGAAACTATATATAAATGGAGAGATACTACTAACCAATCAGTCTCGTGAGAGACCCACTCTCAATGGATCCTGCATCAAAAAGAGGAATGGTAAGCCCTCATAAAATGTTTGGATGTGTTGTGAGTAAATTGAGATGTAGTGCAAATATGAGTATTGTTCATTGTTGGTATCTTGGCAATCATAATAATTAGGATTGTTCCACTCATAATTATCATCTTGATTTCAAACCAATGGAATGCTAGTGTTGACTTTTGTTGTAATTGGATGAGCATAGGGAATTGCCTCATACTGTGGAATTGACCTTTATAAATTGTGCTTTGCAATATTTTATGTGATTGTGCCTTTTGAAACTGCACTTATTTAAGGCATATCATGCTTTGGGGGCTCTTTTATTAGAAAGCCTCTTTTGAGAATACTTGTTGGCTTATCATGGTTTTGACGTTACAACTAATGTAGTTGTTCTTTTTATAATATGACATTTATATCTTGATCTTTTGCCTTGATAAATTGTATCTGTGAATAATTTTCCTTAACATGTTCCATAAATCTCAAACCTTATTGACTAACATTATCAACTGCTACAATAGGAGTAGTGATGCCTTAAGCATGCTTCCCCAAACCTTGACCATGATAATCAAACTGTTGTAGATTTTTTTTACCAAATCCATACTACTTTAAAAGTGGGATCTCATTATGGAGTGGTATATTTGCATCTTTTATTTGCTTTATGTATGTTGATCGTATTGTTTCTTGTTTTGATTGTGCTTTGTGAACCTTTTGTTGTTCTAAGTTATGCTTTGGTAACCACTTTTGTATTGTTTCTAAATTTGACCCTTTTTGAATTTGTACATGTGTCATTGTATGTTGTTTGGATGATGTGTCATTGTTTGAGTCATATGTATCAAATACCTATTGTATTTTCCTTTTCAATGCTAAACATGAATCAATGTGGTGCCCATGCATTCTATGATATGTACAATAATATCTAGATCTCCTCACTAGATGTAGAGGAGGTAGGTTGATCAACTTAGCTTTAATCATTTGCCTCAAAATCTCACTTGAACTTCTATTTGATCTTTGAGTACTTTTCGAAGCACTAGTTGTAGATGCACTTTATTGTGATTTATTGTTGTGATATATAACATTGATTGCCACAAATTGACTAGGTGAAGATGCATATATATGATTGACACTAGTGTGCCCTAGAGGTTTTTGTTTTATAATTTGATTGTTCAATGTTTTAATATTTTCATGCAATAATTGATTCTAAGTTTGTGATTCTGAAATTACCCTGTTCATACTGATAATTTGATCCCTTAGAGTCTCACAAATGCAAACCCTAGTTACTTCTGATTGAACATGTAGGCACACATCCTATAGAGAAGTGGAGGTGTGGATGGGTTGAATATGGACATTAATAACAATAATATATGTTGTTTCATCTCATGAAGGAGTGATAGCATGGACCTAGTTAGAGGGAAAGTAGCCATCACCCTCATGGAGATGAGGAGGAGAAGGATATTCTTTCTCGTGCATAAGATATGACATTGAAACTTGAAACATGATTTTTAGGGTATTAAATTTATTAAATAAGTCCAATAAAATATATTGTAATTGATATAAGACATCATGTACATATATGTGTATATCTTCTTTGGATTGATTGGCTCGAGATCTATATTTGGTGGTCTTATGAAATTGTGTTACTTTTCCCAATGAGTTCTCAATCTTTGTAAGTAAACTCTCTTCCTAGAATTCTATCGGAAGGGCATAAAGATGAATCCACCTAAGGGTTGGGCCAAGTGAAGCAATTAGAGAATTAAACCTCAATATCCAAGGTAGAAGATGTAGACAAAGGACATCAAGAGATTGGCATAATTGTCCATGACTTCCTCCTTTTGCTTGACTAAATTGAAAATATCTGTGAAGAAGCCTTTAGGTAAAAATCACAAAGCAAGGTCATTTCCACAAGTCTTTGTACACTAATCTTTCACCTCTAGAATTCTCAAACCTTTCCCTGAGAGTTTCCCGATTATGGCAAACACTGAAAAGTGATTTACCTCTTTAGAGAGAATGTTGCAAGAAATATCCACATTGATTGGAGTAGTTTCATTTTTAGAGAATTTTATTGTTCCTAGGGCAACCTGGTCATTTATGCATTTTGTGATATTGTGCCAACAAACTAAACTTGATCCTTTCCTCAAGATAAGGAAAGTTCACCCCTGAGTTGTCACTCTTGCTCACTTCCCTTCTTCCTCTCATGTATGTCTTCAATCTTGAGTAATTTTTTGCCAATCTCTCCCTCGATCGCCAACTCCCCATTGGTTTCCTTCACCATCTTTCATACTGCTTCATTTGCCATTCCTTCTTCGTTTGCCATCTTTTCTTCCCCTGCTCACTTTCACTCGCATTTCTTCGCATTCTTTTGCTCGCCATCTTCCTCCTATTATTATTATTATTGTTGTTGTTGTTGTTGTTGTTGTGTGCTTGTGGATATATATATATATATATATATATATAATACAAATTTATATTGATTGATTGAGTGGGCAAAAAGCGCTGTTGTGGTTGATCATTGGTATTTGCCCACTCAATCAATATAAATTTGTATTATATATATATATATATATATATATATATATATATATATATATATATATATATATATATATATATATATATATATATATATAATACAAATTTATATTGATTGAGTGGGCAAATACCAATGATCAACCACAACAGCGCTTTTTGCCCACTCAATCAATCAATCAATATATATATATATATATATATATATATATATATATATATATATATATATATTGATTGATTGATTGATTGATTGAGTGGGCAAATACCAATGATCAACCACAACAACGCTTCAATACTATACTGAAATTTGAATCTGGTAAGTGTTTGAAATAACCAAATCACTTTACCAACTCACCCACATCTCATTGATAATATAATATATAAATATTATAATTAAAATATAATATATATTAATTTAAAAATATATTTAATATATTATTATAATTTTAATATAATATATACTGAATTTTTTCGAAAAAAAAAATCACAATTTTGTTCATGGGAGAAAATTACATCAAATAGATACAAAGAGCATTAAATACAAAGATCACAAAACTAACGCCAAAGAGCCCAAAACAAACTTGAATGTGGGAAAATAACCCAAAAGCAAAGGACCCGACGACGAACAAAGCTAAAAACAGACTGAGGTCCAAAAATAGCAGAGATCGAGGAGACCAAGAACCGAGATTCCTCCAATCTAGAAACGATGACAATAAAGTCATAAGCAAAAACTATAGAAGGTCCATGACACGACCACAATCAGGAGGGCGTCCGCCAAAACAGAGCGACTCCACCGGCGAAGCACAGACCGAAGAAACCAAAGCTAAAATCCATGCCGACCACATTACCAGAGAAACTTTCTTCTACAAAAGCGAAAGCAGAACCAGATGAAGTCATAACCTCCACCCAACTGGACAACACGGCTATAAGTCATAAAAATTACCATAGATAGGGGGCTATGAGGCTGGAGAATACCATCCTTAGTCTTCGTCTTCATCCATTGTCAATACTGCAACAGACCTCCTTTGGATATAAGTCATAAAAAAAAGTGATTGTTATTGATGTATAGAGCTCCTCCACTGCTACATATAGCCGGAATATTTTGGCTAGCCCCATCAAAATAACCCCATGACATAGAAAAATCGATCACCAACAAAAGAATATCTCTAAGTGCCTTATATTTCAAATCTTTATTCAGTTATTTGAAAACATTGTGAATTTGAATAATTGTCTAGAAAGGAGGAATAACAATTTTTTTGAAGATATCGTCATCCATAGCCAACCAGATACCCCATGCCACAACAAAGGGTAAAGCTCTAAAGAGCTTTAAATCCCTGTTAAAAAACCAATTCTGCAAACAAGCTTCAAGAGAATCCCCATGCCAAGCACCTTGTCTTTTGATCAAAACACCCAAATCGCCCCACACTTCATGCGTATAGGGACAATAAATAAATAAGTGGTTGGTGGTTTTAAAGGAAACTTTACACAAGGTATATCTACCCAGCGTGTGCCAACCTCTTCTCAATAGAGTATCCCAGGGTAAAACTTTGTTATTAAGAGCCAACCACATGAAGGTTCTAGTTTTTAAAGCATAATTGACCTTCCAAACAGGGTTCCACCACCATCGTTGATTACTAGGTCCATCAAGAGATACTAAAGCTTTGTATCCAAGTTTAGCAGTTTACTCACCCTTAGTTGGATTTTTAATCCAAACCAATTCATCTTGACCCCTTCTCTAATTCGGACAAGGCTATGAAGCAAATTTCTAACAAAAATATCTCATAATTCACCATCTCTTTCCATGACACCCAAGTGATGTGCCTTTAACCACCCTTGTTGCCAAAGAGAAGTAGTAGTAGGATCAACTACCTAAGACAAAGTAGCAAAACCAGAGTCCTATAACTGATAAATAATATTAACCAAAAGCTTATGCTCAATACCACTCCCCACCCAAGGGTTAACCCCTAACCTCACTTTCTAACCATTACCAATTTTCCAAGCAAGCTAGTTACCAACCAGAGGGAAGACATGAACTAAAGCCTTCCATATAATAGAAATATTAGAAGTAGATTTAGTAGGGGTCCTAATCCACTCCACCAAAGATAGAGGCTCCAAATATTTCTACATAATAGCCTTATTCCACAAATTGTGCTTAGAAATAAGTCTCCAGAGACTCCTAACCACCAAAGCTTTGTTGAAATGATGTACATTTTTCAAACCCCATCCACCTTATTCTGGTCGCCTAACAATACTAGCCCATTTGGCTAAAGTAATACCCATTTTGAATTTTTTTGGGTTCAAATAAATTTGAAACATCTCTTCCTAATCTTTTCTAGGACCCCAACCGAAATATGTGTTAAACCATGCCAATAAATAAGGATGACATCCAAAACTGACGTCACAAGAGTCAATATCCCACCTAAAAAAATCCACCTATTACCCCACAAGTTGATACATTTATTAATCTTGGCCACCAACCACTCCCTATCATGTTTCCCATAAGCATTTGGATTCACCATGAATCCCATATATTTGATCCTAGAATGTAAATCGATCTCGGGGAAGGGAAGAATCTGCAAAATATGTCTTTACTCTTCATTAGAAAGATCAAAACAAGTCAGAGTGGACTTAAGCATATTGACCTCCATCTCTGTGGTTGTACCATAAGTCTCCAAAATATATTTAAATCTAGTCACATCTCTGAGGGAACCATCACATAAAAGCAAAACATCATCAACAAATAAGAGGTGAGTGAGAAAAATAGATATTCTCACTTTGATCTCTTTGAGTGACCCTAACCTATTAGCCTCCTTGATATCTCTACTTAATCCTTCTGCAACAAATAGGAAAAGAATCAAAGACAAGGGACATCCTTGATGAAGCACTCTCCCAGGCTTGGAAAATTTGGAGGTGGAACCATAGATTAGGACAACAAAGGTGATCAAAGAAACACTGGCCATAATCCAATTAATGACTTGTAAGTTGAAACTAATATGAAGCATTAATATGAGATACAACTGACTCTATCATGTGTTTTAGATAAATCTAATTTGATGACAATAACAGGCAATTTATTGGGTTTAATGGAGTGTAACGCTTCTTGTTCAACTCCCACTGCATTATGAATTTGTCTTCCCTCGGAAACCTGAATTATTCTTCAGAAACAAAATCTGCAAAGACTTTCTTGATTATAATAGAAATTACCTTAGCAATAATCTTACATAGGCAGTTGCAAAGGGAGATAGGCTTGAAATCATCAATGATTCAGGGTAATCTTTTTTAGGAATCAAAGCAACAAAAGTAGAATTAATATCTGGAGGGATCTTTCCATAAAATTTAGTTTCTTCTATCACCCTAAGCAAGTCCTCTTCAATCAGCTCAGAGAAAACTATAAAAAAAACTCCACAGTACAGCCATCAAGACCCAAGATTTTGCTCTTTTGTAAGGATGTGAGAATGGATATAAGTTCGGCCTTAGAAACCATTGCCATCATCATCTCATTATTTTTAACAAAATAAAAATTGGGAAAGAAGGTAGTGAGTTTTAGAATTTCTACAAGATTGGCCCTGTTAACCTCCTTAAATTATTGCTTGAAGTGTTTAACACCTAGATTGGTAAGATTGGAGAAAGACCTAGCTTTGGATCCATCCTCTTTAGACATCTCCCAATTACAATCTATATTTTTCCAATGGTTAGCAAAGGTATGGAAAAATTTAGTGTTTTCATCATCAGCTTCTAGCTATATAACCCTACTTTTCATTCTCCATTCAACCTCACGATATAATAAAATGTTACCTTTTAGTTTCTCCAAAATTCTAATCTTGGCCTTAGCCCCATCATTAAAAACCCAGTTGACTTGTGCATCATATAATTTCATAATAAGAACCTAATCCTACAATCTTGATTTGTTGTATGACCATTGAGAAACCACTAAATAAATGTTTTGCAAGTTCTTGGTAAACTGAAAACAAGTTGAGTCCCCTAAATTCATGTCATAACCTTTTTGTCTTCCTTTGATAAGGGCCTGAAAGTCCACATCTTCCAACCATAAAGGATTAAACTTGAAGTGACTAGGTGGTTTATTGACCATGGAACCAAGTCGCAACATAATAGGGAAGTGATATGAATCACTACCTATTACAATGCATGATTGGATCCATTCACTCTCATCCAGAATAGCCTCTGATACTAAGAATCTATCAAGTCTCTTACCAATATAATCATCCCCTAACCTATTATTCCTCTAGATTGGAACATTTTTTATAGGACATCCACCAACCCACCATCCTCAAATTTGTGGACAAAACAATCAAGTAAAGGATCCAATCTCCAAGAAGTCCCCCAAACCTCAAATTTATTCAAAGGAAAATTTAAATCACCTAACAAGATTATCTTATTCTCTCTAAGAAAATCCATTCCCATAAGCCTATCCCAAAACAAGATCTTATTATCATAAGGCCCATAGATATTAATAACAATAAAAGCATACCCCTTTTCCATAGAATGCAGCTAAGCCCCTAAACTCGAATCAAGGATTAAAGCATTTATGTCCCTAAAAGATCTCTTCTTCCATCCCAAAATAAGTCCTCTTGACATCCCACAAAATCTAGATAAATGAAAGCCCAATCCTTCATAAAATATTGTAAAATACCTTCCGCTTTATGACCCTCCACCATAATCTCTTATAAAAATAGAATATCTAGATTATGAAGCTTGCATAACCTTGTCAGGGCAGATTTTTTGGAGTCACTACCCAACCCCCAAGAATTGAGAGAGAGAACTAACATTAAGTAATTGTTTTGGGGTTGTTAGGTTCACTAAGTACCCCAGATATAGTTTGTTATAATCTACTATGAATTTCCCTTACTGCTTGTTCTTGTGCATGTTTTAAGTAGGGTTTCCTCCCTGTGATAGTCTTTCTTTTCCACTTCTTTAAATTAGAATGTAGACTGCCCAATACATCCAACCTTACATTACCACCAACCTTCTTTCTAGATTTGAGATTATAACCATTTCCACCAATAATCATATCTCCTTCCTCCAAGCTAGTGGAATATTGATCAATGGACTGATGGGGTAAAAGATTTGCAGCCATGAGAGGTGAAGACTCAAAAAGGTTCAAAACTAAGATTAATGATTTAAATTCCACATGCTAACTTTCTCTCATGGAATAAGTCTTAGGAGTCCCATCACCATCTTCCCTTGACTGTGAAGGAAGAAGAGTAGATGCTCCTAAAGGATACCAATAAACAGGAGTTAGAATAAGTGGAATATTTTTTTTGGACAAGGGAAGAGAGGACATTGTAAACAACCCCTTATTTGAAACCATAGGTTCATACAGAAGATAAAAAGAAGGTTTTTGAGCAACCAAGAGATTGTTATTCCAAGTTCCTAGAGAAGGAGACTCAAATTCTTTCCACTTCACAATCAACCCTTCCTTACTACCAACCAAAGCTTCATTACGATCCCCCTCTAATCCTAATGCAACATCCAAACTTGGAAAGTGTCATACCCCATTTTTATATGCATGTAATAATTGCTTACTCATGTCAACGTGGTGTGCCACATAAACTTAGCTAGATAAACTTGTGACATTTATTTACAATTGAATGTTGGTATCATTGTGAAACTAAATGAATACATCATTAAAATGATTATTGTTATGCATTATATTGTTATGGGATTTAAAATGATTAATGATATGTATATGAATCTAACATAAATTTGACATTGAGTTATGTAGGGCAAGAAAACAAGTTTGCAAGTGATGCAGGGATGTGTTAATGCTTTAACATTAAATTACTTAGTTAATATATATGCATGTATGTATGTATAGATTTATTAACTGTTAACGGGTCTTGTCTTAGTGTGTATTTGCAGCATAGGTTACTCTGGCCCTATAGAAAGGGAGGGTATCATCGAGGAGAGATGGAATAGATAAGGTGTTAGGAAATAATAAAGAGGATGTGTCGATCTATTGAACTGAGTATGCCATATGAATTCCATAGACAGGTTAACTGTAGTGCTTACCTTTTGATCAACCCTCTTTCGGTATGCTAACTTAGTACTCTAAATTAAATATGCTTGCCCTTTCTGCAATAATTGAAGGACTATTTTATAGTTGCATGATTAGTGAGGTTTTCACTCTATCTTTAGTCCATAAATAATTATTTTTAAAAAAACAAAAAAATAATAATATAAAAATTTATGTAATAGCTCTATTAGGTTTGAAAGGACTCCAACTTAGCCTTGGACATGCATGACTAGTTAGAAAGAGGTATTAAATTATTTTGGTTGAAAATATTTTACCACATAGTAGAAAAAGAAATGTTATCGAAAAGGACTTTTAAACATTTATTTTTATTTCAAATCAAACCTGCAATCTTCACCAAATATGCCACCCTTGGGGGATAAAAAAAAAGTTGGCATTAAATTCCAACATTAACTAAAATTAATATTTTTATCCTATTACAATCACTTTCACCCATTGCATTATGGGGGAATAGTGAAATGGATGAAGTAAATAGTGAAGTGGATGAAAATAATTGAATGCTTGAATATATTTATTGGCCTTTTAAATACCAAAAGGAAAAAAAAACTGAGTTAACAGAAGAGGAAGGATATGGTTTTCAGAGCAAAAGATTTTATTCGGAAGAAAAAGATGCAATAGAATAAATGGATAAAGGAGGAGTAAGAGAATAAGGTAAATTGTGGGGAACAAGTATTGATCTGTTTATAATCATTATTTGACAAATTAGGTTAGTAGATTTGTTGAAATAATGATTTAGAATTTATTACGAATCTATTATGTCAAAGTGAAGTTAGAATGGCTAGAATAGTTAGCAAGATATATGATTAAACTCATACCTTCCTCTTACCTTTGCTCAAACCATTCTCTTTCTATTGCATAGTCTATTTGTTTTTAATTTTGAATCTGGATTATGGTTTAAAGACTCTTTATATCTAAATTCTTTTCATTCTACGTAATGACCATCAGATAAAGTTTATTACCTTGAAGCCTATAGCTCTTTATTCCCAATTTAGTTTTGTATTTGAAATATACGATCAATATTTAAGCAATATAATACACTAAATTATTCTTGATTAAGAAAATAACCATAAACTACAAATCATAATGATACTTTGTATACTTTCCCTGGGGTAGAAACCTAAATCTGGCCACAACTAACCTCCGACAGGACTTCAGATTCATTCCTACCAACTATTATAAATTAAGCCTAAAAATCACTAAACATTCCTAATTTAGTTATAAATCATTCACCAAAGTTTAGAATCATATTAAGGCATCCCTATTTGGGTTACTGACCCATATGCAATAATAACATCTCACAGATTCACCCCCAATCACCTTGCAACATAACAAATGTCAATTAGGCTTATGGACCCATCGAGTGGAGCACTTAATCAAATCTTAAAAGAGAAAAAAGGCTAATCAAAATCAATTAATTAATTAAAGAAGATTAAATTCTTAGTTAAATTATCCATTTGCAATTAATCAATATTTAAAAATAGAAATTTCAAAAAAATAAAATATCAAGTCTTTCATTATTACCTTTATGATTTGTCAAAATATCTCAAAATATCTAATTTAAGAACTATGACTAGTAACTGAAAATCATAATTGCATGACAACTTTTAAATCAGTTGAAGTTAGTCTTAACTCAACATTAACTCACCTTGGATGAGAGTTAATTTTTGAGGCTATAAATACAAGGCCATACCCTTTGATGTTTAAACTATCATGGGGTAATGTTATAATGCACAAATAGATGCAAAGAAACCTTGCATGTAATGTTACCATGCCAAATTCATGAGCCAAGTAGCCAAACTAAAGTTCCAAGGAAAGGAAAAGATAAAAAGGGTCCATTTATGAAGATTTATTGATTCACAAGCTGAGCAAGCCATATTTACAGGTCATTTGGAGCTCCAAGGAAGGTAGAAGAAAGTTTTCTTTTATGTTTTAGTTGTGTTTCATATGCATGTTTGTTACCGATTCTTTCCCTAATGTTTAAACTAGAGGTATTAGTGTTTAGTATGTTTATTTAGATTTGATTTTATATTACTAACATAATATTAATCTCCTCTCTTGGATTCTTTATTCACATAATGACACACCCGATAGGATGATTCATGAGCGCACACCCCATAAAATTGTTTTGTTCTTAAGCTTTTATTCTATTTTTATTTTTGCTTTGCTCAAATAAAAATGACCCATAAAATATTAATATTTTTTTTATGTATTCAAAATAAAATTCTAAATTTTTATATAAATGTATGTAAGTATTTTATTAAAATGCTCAGAAAATTTAAAAAAACTAGTTATAGTTTAGTAATTATGATCAAATTAGTGACTGTCACTTTCATTTTATATTTTTTTACTAAAAAATGGATGATATAGAGCTAATATATATTTTTTTTATTTACTATTTTGATCTACATTTTTTAATAGATATGTATCTTCGACCTATGAACAACTTTCAAAAACTTCATGAAGAACTGGAGGATAGTTTAAAAGTTATGATCAAATTAGTTACTACCACTTTTATTTTTTATTTTTCTGCTTTAAAATGGTTGATACAGAGCTAATAACTTTTTTATTATTCATTGTTTTGATATGAATTTTTGTAGAGAGTTGATCCTTAGACATATTAACAAACCTTTTTTTTTGGTGAAGAAATGGTGTATATTTTATAATTTATGATCAAAACACTGACTACTGCTTTTTATGTTTTTGTGTGTTCAGTTTTATTTTTAACATTGATTTTACAGGGTAGCCTTCTAATTTGTTGCTTGCAGATTTTGATAGTTTAAGATTGATTTTTGTGTCTTATTGAGATAACTTGTAGGAATATCACTTTTACTTATAAACAAAAAAATCCTAACACTTTTTATAGGACCCAAATACCAAGAGAATACATTTTTAAACACTCTAAGTTGCAAAACTACATTTAAAAATTGGTGTTTTAAAAATATTTTTGCTTGAGTTATTTTTATTTTGTTTAAGTTTTCACACAACTTCAAGGGGATAAACTTCATAATATATTTTATTTGGTGATATAGAAATGAACTCTGATTTTTGTTAAATACTCATAAGAGTTTTCATTTTTATGTTTGTTGTTTGAGTGTTCATTTAACAAAACGGGTGTCATGTGTATGTTCTCTCCCCATCACTTTTATGAAAATTGAGTGATAAAAAATGCTCACTCTTTGCATTTATCACTTTTGTAAAAAAGCATGTAAGTACTCACCAAGTCCCTCCTCAAAATCCAAGTGATTTGGGTGATCCTAAAATGACCCTAAAGTCCTTCCATTTTCTTCATTTCATGCATTTTGGCTCGTGGGTAGGAGTTTGCTTCTCCCTCACAAGTTTTTTAGGGACTCATTGACT